>BJBW01001375.1:0-154859 GCA_004320125.1 Scolopax mira
TAGCAGACATCCACCTGCAGCCTCTGGAGGACCCCATGCCATAGCATGTGAATGCCTGAAGGAGGCTGTGACCCTGTGGGAAGCCAGATGCTGAAGCCAGCCTCTGTCAGGACCTGTGGTCCCATGAATAGAGGAGCCCACACTGGGGCAGGTTTGCTGGCAGGACTTGTGACCCTGTGAGGGACCCACACTGGAGCAGTCTGTTCCTGAAGGACTGTACCCCATGGGAAGGACTCACGTTGGGGAAGTTTGTGAAGGACTGTCTCCTGTGGGAGGGACCCCATGCTGGAGCAGGGGAGAAGCATTGAGGAGTCCTCACCCAAGGAGGAAGAAGCAGCAGAGACAATGTGTGATAAACTGATCACACTGTCCCCCTGTGCCACTCAGGGGGAGGAGGTAGAGAAATTGGGAGTGAAGATGAACCTGGGAAGAAGGGAAGAGTGGGGGGAAGGAAGATTTTATTGAGATTTAGTTTTTATTTCTCATTATCCTACTCTGGTTTAATTGGTAATAAATTAAATTAATTTTCTCCAAGTTGAGACTGTTTTGCCCGTGATGGTAACCGGTGAATGAGCTCTCCCTGTCCTTATCTCGACCCACAAACCTTTTGTTATATTTTTCTCTTCCTGGTCCAGCTGAGGAGGGGAGTGGTAGAGTGGCTTTGGTGGGCACCTGCCATCCAGCCGAGGTCAACCCACCAGAAATAAACAGAAGGGTATTTCTATTGGTCATAAGAATATAAGACCTGTTCATAGATATTTTACAAGTGCTATAATCAGTAATGAGTTTTAAACCTAGGAAGAAGAACAGTCATTACTTGGTATTTTAGTGCTTATCAAATCATGATCACACCGTAAGAAAGGGAATGCAGTCAAATGATAAACTTACAAAACTTTTGGTTCTTGTTTCTATCAATTTCTGAAATTTTGTACAATATGTTGGAGTTTGAGTAAGAAGTAAATTAATCTCTGAGAATGACTGACTGTCTTTTCAGATATCTTCTGTTTGCTGGCAGGAGGAGATCCAGAAATAACTTTCCTAATGCACTATGCATAAAAAAGTTAATTAAGAAATATTTTTGGATGAGCCCTATATTATGGAAAATACCAGCATACCTTGCCATGAAAAGTAGAGATTGAGAAGGACAGATGAATAAATCAGTAAGCTGTGGGTGTTTAAAGCTAGCATCTTAAAAAAGAGCATGTTAAACTATAAGATGGCATTCTACCTTAACCACATTACTTTTTCTTGTGAGCAATGCAGTTATTATCTGTGAGAGTTTGCAGAACACTAGGGATTAGCAGGTCTGCAGTCTGGAGACAAATGTCACTGGATTTCTTATATTGCTTAATATGCAGCTGAGTGTGCAGTACCTGCCTTCTAGTCATGGAAAGATCAAAGGCTTGGGATATAATGGGAACTGAAGGCAAAAATGCTGATTTTTTTCAAGATGGAAGACATACTTGGAAATATAAAAGGCTGATATAAATTTGCACTAATGATGCAGCAATTAAAACCTATTGCTTAGCCATTCTTTACAAACAGACGAACACTGTCCATTGAGAGCTTGTTGCAGAAGTAACAGTAAGTAGATGGTGCTTCCAATGTCATTAATATGAATGTTATACTGATTTCTCTTTAACACAGCCTCATGAACCATTCTGATGATTTCCATATAAATAGCCACACTGGAGAAATCACCCTCAGCAGTAACTTGGACCATATCACAGCTGACACAGTTGTTACACTGATGGTTATTGCTGCTGATCATGGGGTTCCTCAGCTTACATCAAATGGTAAATGATATATTTTCGCTTCCCCCCCCTCCTCCGTAAATGCAACCTTTGCAAACACTGAAATTTGAAATTAATACCATTGCTGTCAAGCCCAAAAGAATTAGGGCTAGAATTCATGTTACATTTCAGCAATGATGAATATTTGGTTTTTATCTTTTGATTTCCTCACAGTTGGTCATATTAACAGAAAGCTTGATTTAATAATTCTGGTTAGAAATATAAATTTTTAGTTCTGCAGTGGTGTTTATGGTATAAAAACAGGACTTCATAGTAGTAGCCGCTCTAAAAAGATGTATTAAAATAATATGTGTTTCTCTCAGTTTTCTTATATTTTCTTAGAATTAGAAACATTTATATGAATTAGAGACTGGCAGATAACCCTAAAACAAGTTTCAAACTTTCAAATTTCTCTTTCAAAAAATATACATTGGTATTTCTGTAACTTTTTTGTGTATTTTTAGGGGATAGCTTTGATTTATCATGAACAGGAGAAACAACTGATTTTCTTCAAATAGGATGAGTGGCCATGACAGAATTTGCACTCATATAGGTTTATGTATATCCCTTCTCTTTCGTTACAAAGCAGTTTAGCATAAAATTTTTGAGGAGCTGAAAATACCTGCATATCCCATTAACTTCAGACTGGTGATCCTTGCTCTCCTGTTGTATAGAAGCAACACTGCTGTGATTCAATTAAGTGGGAATATTCTGGAACATTAGTTCAGTAGAAAAGGCATCGTGGTTTATGTGTTATATATTAATCCTTATTACTATTGATTTTATTTTTTTCCTTCTAATTTATCTTGCCTACCTGCTGGTTTCTGTCATTTTGTTAGTTCCTCAAAAATTTAGTGAAATGGAGCACAGATCATGATTATGTTAGCAGCAACCTCACTATTTAAATTTGTTTTCTCTCATCAGCCCCTGTTACTCTCTATTTGCTGGTAAATGACACTAGCTTCAGACTGGCTTTTGATAGCTCCAGCTATGAGTTCAGCATTCAAGAAAATCAACCAGCTGGGACTGCTGTTGGCACAGTGAGGGCTGTGACTGGAAGCATCGCTGTACAAGTAGAGTACTTTCTGAAATCTCACAGCAACAAGTTTGCTGTTAACGACCAAGGAGACATCGTGGCTCTTACCAGGCTAGATCGAGAAGAAGACGACCTGTACAGCATCATTGTAGAAGCTGTTGATTTTGTGACGCCACCCAATACAGCTGTTGCTTTGGTACAGTATAGTACATTTTAAAATATTTTTTTTTAAGTAGTATAAAATATGTTAAAAAATATACTAAAAGTCAAGCGATACCCAAATAAGGGTCATCTGTTATGTAAACATGAGGATTCTGAGAGCCTTTTATTTAATTTCCCTTTTTCTTTCTGAGGAGGTATTACCATCTTGACATACTGTCAACTTCATAAATTGTGTCACTTCCTGAGAGTTCCTCTGTGAACAACACATAAACAGAGACAATGATTAATACTGAAACTGATTCTATGCACTCTGTCAAATGCATGAGGTAGATGAGTCAAAAGGCCCTAGATTATTAATCCTGCTCACCTTTTCCAATTAGAGTATGTGTATCTTACTTGTAGCAGTTGAGAATAATAATTAAAAAAAAAAAAGCTGAGATGCTGAAAATGTTAAAGTTGTTCTTGTATCCCTTTGGCTTTTAGTTTTGGGGGAAAGGGGTGTTTTGTATGTTTGTTTGGGTTTTTTCCTATAGGTTTCCATAGACTAAAAGGAATCATAATTCTCCTTTGGATACCGTTCTACAGCTTAATTATTTGTCTATTTTTCTTTCTTCTTCTCTTTTTTTCCCCTTTTTCATTCTTCTTTTTTTTTTTTTTTTTTAAATACAGGTAACTATAAGAGTAAATGACACCAATGACAATGCTCCAGTTTTCTCAAGATTGATCCAAACTAAGCTATCAGCTCCTGAGAATGCAGATAGTCTAGAACTGGGCGTATTTTCTGCTACTGATCTGGATACAGGAGTTAATGCACTTATAACCTACTCCCTGGAAGATGATTTTGCTGGAATGTTCCATATTAACAGTTCCACTGGCAAGCTGATGACCAAAAAATCCTTAGACAGAGAGATGATGGACAGTTATGAATTGCAAATAATAGTAAGTTGACAAATTTGATGCAAGTTCACAAAATTCTCAACATAAGAAAGAGAAAATACTGAGTCATCACAAGAAAAGCACTTAATCTTAGTGAGTTCTGTTAGAATTCATTAATGAATTTTGACTGTTTATGTTTTGCACCCAGAGCTTTGTTTTCTGCTATGTAAATTAGCATTAGTGAATAAATGACCCATGAACATCATCCTAAGGGTGACAGTCACATGACAACTTACTGTGAAATAAGCAAAGCATTCCTGAGGTCGTTTTAGACCTTGCAGCTGCCATAAGGCTGTATTGCTCTTACTGCTCTGCCATTCCATATTCTTTGTCCCATTCCCTTATTTTCATTTTTTTTTCAAAATAAATGTACTTAGACTGTTGTAAAATACCGGAAATACAGATTGCCAGGTTAAAAGAAAAGAAAAAGTTGACAGTGTAAGGTTTCATCCAACATTCATGGGGGTATCTATTTGTTCTAGCTGATTTGATGGATCTTTACTGCTATAAATCAGATAAATTATTGTGCATACAAAGAAGTGTTCCAGCATTGGCTATCATGTTCAAATATATTTTAAGGGAACCTTTACCACTAACAAATAATAGAACAGGTCAAGGAACTTGTGGAATGTATTCATGACAGCAAGGAAACATACTAAAAATCAGTGTACTCTGAAAATTTTAGAATTAATAAAAGTGGGCATTTTTTAAGACTAATTGAGAATTGGGTATATGTACCTATAGATTAGAACTTTTCTATGGTGGTGGTTAGTGTGATGTAAAACCACACCGCAAATTTGCCACATATTAGCTGCTGTCATAACTTCCTTTGGAGACACTTCAAGCCTTTAAATTGCAAGGGATTTCCTTATTCTTTTAAATTCCACATGACAGATATGCATCTTTGTACCGTGGCTTTATTACCATGGTTTAGTGATCACATGGCACATTTGACCTGGATCCAGGCTTGACCACTTGACTAATTGTTCATGAAACAAGGCAGAGCAGGAGGTATGGTGAGGATACCAGCTGCAGGAAGACCTGGAACACCTAATGAATCACAGTACTGGGGCAATCTAATTGGGTAATAGCTAATCCAGCAGGAAGTCTTCCGAGACAAAGTTTCCTTTCACAATTTTCAGAACAAAATGGAACCTGTAAAATTAGTTTCTATCAATGTACTGCTGCATTCAGTGACAAGTGGTTTCTTCACAGGCCACGGATTCTGGCAAACCCTCGCTATCTGCAAGCTTAGTTCTGAGCATCACTGTAGGAGATGTGAATGACAACCCACCTGTGTTCCCCCAGAAATCATACTCTGTGACTGTAAAAGAGAATGAGCCTCCACATGTGGTACGTGGCATTAAGAATAAATTGGGTGTTCTGCAGTTGTTTTCTTTATGTAAACTTGGAAGTGCTAGTAATCTGTGATGACTGTGCATGGGTGAACATTTTTGGTTTTACTTTGTCGAGTTTGTAAAATCATAGAGCATGTTCATTTAATATGACAGTGGAGTGCCTCTCCCACCGACTCTTCCTAAAACTCTCTTTGTGCCACTCTCCCTTTCCCTCCTGTCCCCAGCAGTAATGTCATGCTGCATGGGTCTAGTTCTCAGAAGATGTACAGGCAGCATGTTCTAAAGATACTGTAGGTGTCATGCATATATCCAGCATCCCACTGTTCTTAAAGTTTGCTGTCTTCTCACAGTATATCCCCTTATGGCTCCCTATCTGCCTTGCAGATTGGAACTAATGGTTTACAGGAATCAAGGGAAGAGTTACCACCTAACAGATATTACAAATTCTTACCAGTCATGCTATATGCTGTGTCAGTGTTCTGGCAATGCAACTAATGGCCGTATGCCTAATTCAGTCATTAAATACTTTATAGTTAAATACCAGTCTTGTGTGTATATTTTGCCACTATCTTGACAAGCTCTAAATCTGTTGACTTCTTGTTTGTTTTTCTCATTTAGATTTTGAGTGCAGCAGCCACAGATAAAGATATAGGCTACAATGCCATTATTCATTACACCATAATTGGAGAGACTTCTTCGTTTCATGTTGGAGAGCTTTCTGGAAATATAACAACTCTTCAACCTCTGGACTATGAAAGTCGTTCCCAGTACACTTTTATTCTGAAAGCTTTCAATCCTGGAGAACCACATCTTCAGGATACAGCAAACATTACAGGTATCTCTAGTTTACCACAGAAAATTTACCTTCATTCCCCTTAGGCAGTATTTCAGCATGTGTAATTATAAGGCATAAAGATAGTCTTCTGTATTGATATAGTCTGCTAAAGTAAATTATCAGAAATGACGATGTGACCTTTTGACTACAGCCAGATGAAATTTTTCTTTAAAAATGTTTGGCTTGTGAAAAATGAACATTTTTTCATACAAACTGACATTATTTAATTCAGTGTTGTCCACAAATTTTTATATGGCATTTTTTGAGTACCTATTGTAATTTTGATGGAAAAGGCTTCCAAAAATACAATTCAGTTCTTTTTTTTTACTAATTTACAAGAGAAAGGCTGCTTCTAGGGTGGTCAAAAAATGTTGTTGATGATTTTTAGTGCTGTTAAAATAACAGTACTAGATTGCTGTAGGTTTTTTTCCTGGGGAAAAAAAAAAGTCACAACATAAAATATCACAGAATCACACAGAATAAAGGATTTCTGTGAAGTTTGTATCCTAGTTTTTGGCCAGCCCTAGTTTTGTTTGGTGTGACTGGAAGTATTGGTCCCATTACTTCTTGTTTATGTTACTGCATCACCAGTTTCACTAATGGTGGGCCATGACCTTATTGTGCCAGGTCATGTATAAATAGTAAAACTCAGCAATCCTGTCTCACAATGCTTGTAATCATAGATATACCAGACAAATAGAGACACAGAAGGGAGCCCAGAGAAACAATAAGATGATATTATTCATGACAGGTAGTAGTGACAGCACGCTGGCCAGAAGTGCAGCCATTGTGGTGAACTATTGCTTGAGCAGTACATGATCTAATCCACAAAGGGAAGCGTTTTGAAGTACAGAAAACCAGGTTGCCATCTGGTTTAAATTGAAAGAGCTCCAACTCAATTCAGAGGAACTGAAGAAATAGGTTGTAACCATTTAGATGAAACTTATGTTTACACTCAGACATGGACCTTCTTCTCTTAGTTACTGTGGAAGATGTTAACGAAGAAGCACCCGTATTTGACAAGCCCTCATATCACCAGATCCTTCTAGACAATTCTACAGCTGGAACACTGGTAGTAGATATCAATGCAAGAGATGAAAACAAGGGTTATGATGAAGGCATTTTCTACAATATTTCAGGTATGTTAGAAAAAAAAATCTTACGGGTTTTCATATACTGCTAATCTAAACTGCTTGACAGAAGCATGAGAGATAATGGTCATAAATGGAAGTGGCAGGTTCTAACTGGATATAAAGGGGGGGGGAAGTCCTCTGTGAGGCTGACAAAGTACTGGAACAGGTTGCCTAGAGAGGGTACCTTGGAGGTTTTCAGCACCTGACAGATCAAAGCTCTGAGCAGCTTGCTCCGATTCATTCACTGCTGTGAGCCAAGAGGATGGACCAGAGGCCTCATAAGGTTCCTTCTAGCCCCAAATGATTTTGTGACATGGATGCAGAATCAAGAGAGGACCGGGTGTCTTGTTCCAAATCATGTATATGGATCAGGATTTCTATTCATGTCTCTTAAATCCTCGTCATATAATTCAGTTTCTTGTCTCTGTTGGCTCTGTTGAATATCTCCAACACTTGTTTTTGGCTCTTCAGGTGGAAACTCAGATGGCCTCTTTAGTCTTTCCAGTGCCACAGGAGTACTCACATTAACAAGAGATTTATCCAAACAGACTGATCCCCTGTATTATTCCTTAATAATCATGGCCACGGATTCGGGTCTGCCACCTCTTTCAACTTCTGTAAAGGTACTAAAATTTCTACCTTACTGTCTACTTGTGCAGTTTATTCCCCAGATTGTTTTGTTCTAAACGGAGTGTAACTACACCAAGAAATGGGTATTAGTGAGGTGAAACTATGTGAAACAGGATCCGAATGTCAGAGTCTCACTTCTGTTTCAGGAGCAGGATACAAGATGATAACAGCTATAAATTTGTGCTGCTACAGCAATTCTACCCATCTTGGTTTTGGTTATTTAATTTCAGAAAAGACAGACAGAAGCTCTATACTGTGAGTGAGGAAGATTAGAGGAGTGGAGACTTCTGTGCAAGTTAAAGAGTGGGACAATCAGAGGGGATGTAATAGAAGTATGTGATATAATAAACAGCAGACATCAAATAAACAGTTCCTGTTTATTTTCCTATAATACAAGAAAAAAGAATTCTAAACTGAAGACTGAGAAATGTAAATATGATAACAATTTTTTTTACACAATGCTTTTAACTGGCTGGTGATCTTTTGCAACTAAATGTCACAGCTTAGCAGAATTAAAAAAAAAAGGACCAGAAATGTATATGAATAAAGACATGTAGAAAATTATATTCAACAGAATCTTAAAACATAGATCTATGAGGCATCATTCTTCAGAGCTTTGGACAGCATTTGTCTGGTATAATTTAGAAATACATTATATTTATTTTTATGAAGCAGTAGGCATTATTTATCACTTGTCACCATTTTTTCTATATAATCAGTTATAATAATTTCAAAATACTGTACTGCTCTCCTGCTCTGGTCATGCATTCTCCAGTGGAAGAATTTGTTGCAAATACAGATCAGTACCTCTTTCTGAGAGCTGTTTAGCTAGAGAATTCATTTGAAATGTGATGTATGTGATGAACTGGAACCCCTCTCTATATTTAGGAAAGCATACAGGCAAACCTAAACTGAGTTCATTGCTGGCATTTGTCATTAAATTTCGCTACCCTCAAGACACTAACGTGTCAAATTCAGCATGCAGCCATCGTAGGCTTTTTCTTACTGATAAAGTTCTGGACTTCTGCGGTTGCATTTCTGAATAGAAAAGCCTGCTAAACCTGGAAATTTACAGGTAACCCCTGTAATAATCTCCTTTTCTCTGCAGGTGTCAGTAACGATAGCTTCTGTCAGCATGTCATTCCCAGTGTTCTCTGAAGCAGTCTATCAACCTGCCCCTCTGAGTGAGAAGACACTGCCAGATACATTTGTTGTACAGATCAGTGCACTGTATAAGGACCCTGTGATATACAGTATTGTATCTGGAGATGAAAAGGGTAAGCTCTTCATTTGAAATAACAAGCGAGAGGGTGTGTTAAACAACTAGTGCTGCAGTGCACTTAGCTTTTGAATTGTTTCCTCTCTCTCTCTTTTTGCTTTGATCTCAGTTCTATAGCCATTCATGGAGGATGTGTATCAACCAGATGTACAAATATGATACGGATCAGGTGTGGACACATAATTGAGTTTCTGTCAGATTAGCTAGAGCCACATGATACAGACCTGACTGTGCACCAGGTGTATGCTTTTTTATGTCTGCTACAGGAAGATCAGGGGATACCCGATTAGGCATAAAGTTACAGTGACTGGAGAAAGAGTAACTCACTCAGCATAAAGACTGCTGGTAGAAAAACTAACTCAGCAACATTTCCTTAACAAATGTGCATGCGTAGAGTAAGTTTACATGGGATTAACTGGGTCAAGTGGTTGAATCACCATCCCTGGAGGTATTTAAAAGATGAGTAGCTTAGGGGCATGATTTAGTGGTGGTTTTGGCAGTGTTGGGTTGGTGGTTGTACTCAATCTTAAAGGTCCCTTCCAACCTAGATGAGTCTATGATTCTACGGTCAGTGCTTTGTCCTCTGTCTTTTTTTATGAAACTGATTTTACTAAGCTGATTGTATTGTATTATCAAACACAACTACTTTATATTTCGTTTTTGTAAAATGTTTTGTATGAAGTTGTGGTCGCCTTGAACGTATTTGCGGAATTCTTCATCTTCAGTAAGAACAGGAATTCATAGGAAAGAAAATACTTTCTGGTTGAAACAACATCAAACAATCTCTGACTGTTTCAGAGGAAGGTGAAGACCTTCTGACTAGAAGAGTGGTAGAATGAACTTTTCCCCTTTGGTTCCCATTTGACGCAGTGAATTATTTATTTTTGTTAATTGCAGTCCTGGATACATCTGACGTTCTCATAAACCCATGTTGGACTTTTTGTTCTTTGAAGAATAATGTAACATGATATTCATATATAATGTATAGTTTTCACTGAAGGGTTCACATCTTCAGTTTTAACTAACAAACTCATAAATAGAATAATTTCTGTATTTTTTGAAACAGGGTATTTCATTATCGATTCATCCACTGGTATTGTCAGAACAAGAAAGCATTTGAAACTGGATGATTTTCCAGTCATTTTCAGTGTGCGAGCAACAGACTCATCTAATGCTGATATATTTAAAGAAGTTTCTGTGAATGTGGAAGTTATTGATGAAAATGATTTTGCTCCTGTTTTCCCATCATATCTACTAGAAGAAAGATTAGAAGAGGTAAGAAAATATCATCCAAACTGAATTACAAAAATTAATCCTCAAAATAATTAAAAAAATATCTTTTGGTGAGTATAGAAGTAAACCTTCTGGAACTCGACATGCTTGCCATTTTTGTTTGCCATACAATGTTTTAAGATTTATTTTAAGCTGAAAATTCCAGTACAGAAAAAAAATGGTCTAGAAGTGTGGACATATAGAAGGAAAAGTGAATCTTTTGCTAATCAGGGGCTCCACAAAAGAAAAACAGACACTCTATTTTGCATATTTGTACACAGAAAATATTCATGTGCATTCAAAATCTAGTGAATGTGCTGGGCACCTCACAGACTCATTTAGTCTTTTGTAAGGTAGCGTCATATGAGAATTATCAGGCAAAAGTCTCTAATTTAGCAGCGCTTCTCCTCTTGCTTATGTACAATCTGTTGTGCTTCTTCCTCACATGAAGTAATGGGAAGCAGAAAGCAAGCCAGTTTTCAGTCTGTGACTGTTACATTATGATAGCCTACAAAAGAAGCCACATTATTTAATTATGCAAAAGCAACTAGCTCAACATTTCACTCTTTGATTTTCAAAAAGCGCTTTTAACGCTTTAATCTGCTAGCTACGTTTTTAAAAAAGAAGCACATTGATCATGTTTATATTTTATATAACACATACCTTGATTTGGAGATTCCAAACTGATTCAGATACATTAACAGCCACAAATGATTTAAAATTTAATCCGTTTCTAACATTGAGCTAAACACAGGTTTGATTATTACACCTATTTTTAATGTTTGCAGTTAGTTTAATGCAGAAGAGTTAGAATTATATTTCCCAACCTTAAAAATTAATTTCCATGTGAAATATTTACACAGTAGGGATTGCTGAATGCAATCAATGGGATCGAATAACTTCAGATCAGGTCTTAAATGACCGTGCAAGTGAAACACTGAGATTTAGTAATGCCAATAACATTTTTTAAAAGGAAGAAATAGAGTATTTCTTTTGAAAGGAGTAATTATTAACCAAATGGTGTCCAAAAAGAAACATAATTTTGAAGTTGGGAACATTCATTGAGTTTCATAGGAGTAGAGGATGTTAAATATGAATAATTGCTCAACAGGAAGTCAGATGCTTGAGGTTTAACATTTGGCCTGTTTGAAATCATGGTGATTCTTCATCCTGAAGAATCTGCTGCTGTAGGTAGAGACACGGGAAATAGTTCTTTTCTGTAAATTAGAGAAAACAAGAGACTCTTAATGTGCTGAACAAATTGTATCATTTTTATTTTAAAATGTCAATACTGTTGTAGGTGTACCCTGTCTCTGACAGCCTCAATCTGTTCTTCATCCACAGAATTTACCCCCTACTCAGATTGTCCAGCTGAAAGCTAAGGATAACGATACGGGGAGAAATGGTTTCCTAACATATGGCATTCTCAGTGGAGACAGACTAAAATTCAGGATAGATGAAGCAACTGGAATTCTTTATTCCACTACCTCCTTTGATTATGAAGAGGAACCTACAGAATATCAGGTTTGCTTTAGATTCCTTAAGTCTTTCCATTATTCAGAACTCTTTATCTTTCCCTTGGATAACAGGTGACACTTTTGCTTTTCTTTGGCTTGATACTGAACATTTTATGCATTGTTTTAGAATATGAGCTTTTCAAGATGTTATGCATTATTAAAGCAAGTCACTGCTATTTGATTATAATGAAATTCAAGCAAGGCTCATTGTTCCCCTGTCCTACACTCTCAAACACTTCAGCACATAAATAACTAACTCAACACTGACAGCTCATATATTCAGTGCTGTCTGTTTGCTCAAATCTGTACTGGACTGAGATCTTGCAGATACAATTTGCAGTTGCTGCCACTGCTGGATTTTTTTTATGATCTTACTTGCTTGAAGCAAAATTATTGGCGAATTCATTGGTTCTTTTTTGGTAGAACTTTTATTGACCAATTTTATTGACTCCTTAAATTTTCAATAATCATTTTGAGGTGAGTTCAGAATTTGACTTTACATTTCTAAGAATACTCCAAATTTCAAATTTACCAAGATTTTTTACTCCTTATGCAAGTACCTATTTGTATGATTTCTTAGTACCAATAATTGTGCAACTTGCAGGTTGTGATATATGCTGAAGATGATGGAATCCCTGAGAAGAAAAGAGGTTACTGCACAGTTGTCATAAAGATCATTGATGTTAATGACTGGGCACCTGTCTTTGATCCAGTGACTGAATTCAGTGTGAATGAAAATGTTCCTGTGGGATTCATAGTTGGAAAAATCACAGCAACGGACAGAGACACAGGAGACAATGCATTTGTTGTCTATAGCCTTACAGGTAACAAGGAGTTCTCTCACTGCACTGGAACAACTGTCACTTTGTTGTCTAATCTGTTGCAAGCACAAATAATGTTATGTGTGTTATCTCCTAACCCCTTTTCACATAAGCTGAGAAGGTTTGCTTTCACCTGGCTAGATATTTTACTAATTTATGCTCATACAGGTTTCAAACTGATTGAGTAGGAACTTCTTTTGCAGAAACTATAAATTGTGCAAATCATACTCTTAGTTCTGTTAAAAAACAGCTTTTTAAAATATTTTTTGCTACTCAGCTGCTGTAGCTGCCATCAGCAGGAGTAATTCTGATTAAAAAAAAAAATGGCCATAGCTTTCTTGAAGGAGGAATAAGGGTCTAGGGCCCAATTTATGCCTGCCTTGTAGAACCCATTGGGCCTGTGCCAGGTATTAAATGTTGCTAAATTGGGCATTTCACAGCTGCTAGGAGCAGATGTAAATGGTGTCACAAGTGTGCCAGGAACTTGATTCACTTGATTCAAGAGCTGCCGGAGAGCTGTCTTCTCCACCCTTGTGCTGGACACTGTTACCACTGCAGCAGAAGTGCCACCACCAGACAAGAGGTCATCCACTCTGCTATCTCAGACCTCTGCCCAGGGAGTTAATACCAAGTGCCTTCAGTTTCACTTGACGTTATTTTGCCAGCTTGTGAACTGTGGTGACTGAGAGCTCTGATTGGTGCTTCCTGTCACCTTTGGCATTATAGCTGAGAAGAGCACCCTTTTTGCCACTGCCCCTAAATCTGACAGATGGAGATTTAGAGTCCTCTGGACCAAAAGCCTTCAGAAGGTGAAATAGTTGGTTTTGTTCCATGGTCCATCAAGAGCGATGTGTATACAGTTTATAAATTTTTAGAGTCTTTTATTTCCAATGTTCATGCTGCGATATTGAGGTGGCTTTGAACAAGGGTGGCCAAAACCAGTAAAAGTCACTGCCAGGTCTTTTGGCAGTCAAACTGATTTCTCTTTAGATTTGTGTGATGCTCAGTCCACCTTCAGTAGAGACAGAACAAGTTCAGTGACATCTCCTCTTAGAGATCTTGGCAGGAGCACTGTCTTGTTACAGCGCTTCATGACAGTTGAAAGCAGGAAATATGAGACCGAGTATACAGAAGGTCAGAGGACTTCAAAAGTGCCTGGAAACACCTCTTATCTCCTCTAAGAGTTGCCCAGTCTTGGAGGAACTTGATTCCAGAGATTCACCCCGTAACTCCAATGTGCTATCCATCATCTTGTGCATGCCTCAAGCACTATTACTTTTTGAATGTGACAGATGTATCTGCAAAACTTGTTCACCCATTCTGTTGGCTCACATTTCAAATGCTCATCCTCTCAAAATATGATTTTCTTCTACGTTATCCATATTATATTTTAGAGTTGTTTTAATGAGCTCAAGCCACAAGTAAACATGTAATTTGAGTGTAGTTAATCATGTGCTTCTAAGATGTATTCATTGATAATGCTTCTTTAAACGTATCTCAGGTGGTGGAGAAAATATATTTGAAATAGATGAAATAAATGGCAACATTAAGATAAAGAACTCTCCAGACTATGAAACCATGAATAAATACAGCCTTACAGTGAATGCAGTCAACAATAAATCTGCCCCTTTCCTTCAGGTAAAAGACTATTATTATAATGAACAGTGACTTTTCTAGTCAGAGAGGATGTTAAACCAGTGGGAGGGAGATCTATCAAAGACATTTATTGTGTGGAATAAATTAGTCATCTAATCATGTTTAGGGTCAGACTTTTGTGACCTTTGCCCATGCTGACAGTATTATACTCCATAATTGGTTGAAATATTCCATAATAAAGCATGGTACAATATGACCCTGAATTGTTTGCAGACTAGCTTGTGCTGGGGAACTGGAATTCTTGCCTACTGCTGTTAGTGATGTAAGTGCCTGGTAATTTTTCATGGGAGAAAAAGTAATTTTCAGCAAATCATTGTGGTTCTGTTGTATTTTCTTTTATTTGAAAAGATATTGGACACTTATTTAACAGAACTAGAACATGTGTAGTTCCTTTAACTGCATCTAGCAGCATCGGTAGCACATGTTGTCCCCCTAAACACATCTTGTTCTTACCCATTCATGCACTTTTCAAGAAGCAGAATCCTACTTCAACGTTGAATTCCTGCCTCTCGCATATTAAAATTCTGTAATTGTCTCTGATGCTGAGTTTACAAAATTAAACCTAACACAGTATTTTACTACAGCATTTTCAAAGTCTAAATTAAAATTTTTGTTGCATATGCAAATAACAAAAAATATCTCTTAATAAGACAACCTAAGTATTCTAAAGTGCATGAAACCATTTTGTTTTCTAGGCAACTACTCATGTCACTGTTCTAGTGATTGATGTGAATGATAATACTCCAGAATTTGCTCAGAAATCCTATTCCACTTCTATAAACATGATTAATCCTGTAGGTGCTCATGTCATAACTGTGAGTGCTACCGACAAAGATCAGGTAACTACTCCTGTTTGATTTTGACACTGCTTTAATCTACAGCCTAAATATATTTTTTTCCATTCTCTAGGCCTGAAATACCGAAAGTAGTATAAAGTGATTTCTGATTGACTAACAGCACTGGGAATTGGAAAGCAGGGCTTTTGATGCTTCTGCCTTCATACTGATGTACTCCCTGTCTTTAGGCATGTTTCTTCAGCTGTATTTTCGTTTAATTTCCCCCCTTATTTTACAGAGTTATACCAGTCTTTAAGAAGTATGCAAAGACTGAAGCAATTTAGTGTCTGTGATGTTATTTGAACTTCTGAAGTAGAAGAATCTGTAAAAGCTAAACATATCAGTGGTTTGAACATGGAAACATCTGCTTTCCAAATGCCTCTGAAGCATGGTACCCCAGCTAATTATCCTTGTCCCCATTTTTTAAAGTAATTTTGTTTGATGTATCTGTAGTGCACCCAGTATCCAGGCACTGGCAGAGATATCCACTAGTGAACCAAATCACCGTGACATCAGTACTAATTACATCATTTAAAAGATGGAACATCTGGAAGTGACAACAAAATAAATGCAGCAGGTGCTTTCCTATTTCTTAACACATAGCTTTGGTTAAAATAGCTACAGCTGTGGGGTATACTGCTGCAAGTAATCTAATGGCCCCTTTTTATCATCCCTCTCAATTATTTTATATAAAATTGAAACTGCTTATGAAAGTTGGCTGGAGTCTCTCAGATCTTCATTGAGACCCTAATGAAACTCAGCATTCCGATAGTATGTCTGGTCCTCTGCCGTGCAGCGTGATGCTCATCCTCCCTGTGCCAGCCTTTCAGGATTCTGGGGCAGTGACCGCTGCTGAAATTACCGTATATTGTCTCTATCCTTCTCTGTTCCTGAAATAATATGAATCCACAGATTACTTAGTGACAACAGATGTTCATGGTAGGGTTTGATCCTGCTGCTGCAGAGCCATGGAAGAACAATGCTTTTCAGAAATACAGAGCAAAGTGCAACAGAGCAAACCCTCAGGGTCTGTCGAAATGGCTTGTCTCAGGAAAGTGAAGTGATGTGCACAGAGTAAAACGTGTACAAATCTCCTGTGCCAGGCAGGAACAGGGCTTGCCCTCATGGCAATGGGGAGGCTGTGCTTCTCCTCAAGGTGTGAAAAGGATCTAAGGGACTTGGGCTTATTCTTGCTCATATCACAGCTCTAGATAACTCCCTTTCACTACTCTGACTGTCCCTTTCTACACGTGTCTTTATTTTCATTACAGATTTTATGTTTCTGGATTTTTACTGTTTAACTAGCCAACTGTTTGTGAATTTTGTTCTGCTTTGTGGTTTTTTTGTCACCCTTCCTACCATAGCTAACCCCAAGTTTCAGTGTTTATTCTACCCTCAAAATGTACTCCCAGTGCATGTAGTCTTCTTTAGTATTGCTATGGGGATTTTTTAGGATCTTGAAACATCAAAATTAATTTGGGGGGTGGGGACTCTGCCCATTGGCCCTTTCTCCTCCTGCTGCTCTTGATTTACAGCTTAAGCACCAAGTAGCTCTAAGCCTGGTTCTCTTTAGTTATTTAAAATGCCCCTGGCATTTAAGCATGGAAATTCCAATGAGTCTGTACTATGGAACTCGAGGCACTGAAATAATGTGGTCCTGCAAGCAATAGTTACATGAAACTGTGTTCCTTTCATGGCAGGGGCAAAATGGCCTTATTGAGTACTACATCCTCCCAGATCCAAACGTCGGCCCATTCTTCCTGATAGAAGATGTGAGTGAGGGGAAAATAATTACAACTGGAAACCTGATTACTTCTGGAGAGATCCATTTAACAGTGATGGCTAAGGACAAAGGCTTTCCATCTTTAAATGACACTGCTATGATTACTCTTAATGTGTTTGACAACCGTCCATTTGTTCCTCGGTTTAACGACAGCAGAATCAGGTGAGGTTTTCACATTAAGTTCTATAACTGGTACATACTATCCAAGTAGTGGAAAACACAGTAAAGTTGAAAGTTGAAGCTAATTTTCATATTTCTCCATACAGAAGAAAGGACATTGGGGTTTTTTTGAACAAAAATCCAGGGAATTTTGCTATGCCAGTGGTTCTGTGAATAGGATGAGCGAAACCTTTTATTTCTTTATCCTACAGCTTGTATAAGCCAGACCCTTTGTCCCTTTCCTCTTCCATGCTAATTAAACATTCTTCTTTAGCCTTTAGTCAAGGATAAACAAATATCTGTCTAAAAAAGTAAGGCTTGCACTGCATTCTGAAAGTCAGTGAGCTCTAGCAAACAACTGGAGGGGAGGGGTCAGGATTCTCCACAGATAATTTGCTCTTAAAGAGTTAAATTTCAAAGGCTGTCAGTGCAACAACTGCTGGGAAATTTAACATGATGAATCATTTATTTTTTATTTTAGCACTTTTGTCTTGGAAAACACAGGAGTGGATTATTTAATTTACACTTTTACTGTGGTTGAAACTTTAGGAAAACCGATTTATTATACAGTTGTATCTGGCAATGAAAAAGGTGAGTACTATTTCCCTTATAAGTTAAAATAGCTAAGATAATGGAATAACCTGTCCTTTGAGTGGCAAATTTTGTTGTATGTAAATAAGGAGATGGAGAGCAAGGATTAAAACTTGTGTGGTATTTTTAAAAACCACAAGTACACAAAGAATTTCTTTCTGAGCTCTTCAGCATGGACTTTGTTAATCTTCTCTGCTTAAAGAGGTGGCAGTAGCTTGCCAAAAAATGGGTTCCTGTAGTCTTAAGTTAGGATAATTTGTAGTCTCAGAGAGCCAAAATGGAAGTTGTTAGCAAGCAGCTTCCTCCCTGCCAATTACTTTTTAGTCCATCATTTCCTTGCACTTGCACCACGTCACAACATCTGCCCTTCTCCAGCTTTTGCAGCTCTGCCATGACTCCCTTTGGCACACACAAAAAAGGAAATAATTAGAAACTGAGAGAAAACTTGGAAAGCAGTGAAAACAGGAGCTGTGCAACTAGAAGCTGCAACTCTGTTTTCCAAGTATGGTGCTCCTTTACATGTTTAAGACCTTTTTGGTCTGGATAGGACCCCAGCTGTGGTGCCTTTGCTACTTGGCTACTGAAAATGTTGCATTTCACATTCTTAAAAGCAGAGAACCCATGGAAGCATCCTAAGAGCAGCTAAAACAAAAGAGGTAGGAGGGATACAAGTGAAATGGTAGCTATAACAACAAGGGTGCATGTTTTTCCTTTCAGGTCATTTTAGATTGGATCCAAAAAGTGGTCAGCTGAGAACAGCAATTAATTTGAACTATGAGGAAGTTTCTCAGTATGTGATTTTAATTCAAGCAAATGAAAATCTCTCATCTGCTGCAGAGGTCCAGTATTCAGGTAACTTTGTGCTTTGAAGGATTTTCCAACTGAAATCAGGGGCAATGAACACATCTTCTGTACGTACAACCTAACATAGGAATCATGATTCTCTTTACCTGCAAATTCTGATGTGAAAGATGAAAAGCTGAAGGGTCAGGGCTGTGCAGAGAGAAGCAGAAGCCTTCCTCCAGGGGTGCAGACCCTCACAGAACCCTACTGTGGTCTCAGAAAATAATACAGTAGCTGGGCTGTTGGTCTCCTCAGCAGGAGCTGGAGGAACCTGCCTGTGGGGCTGACAGAGGAGCAGCGCAGGCACCTTTTGCCTTCAACTGCCCTGTTCCCACTGAAACCCCAGGAGGAGTGAGAGTGAGCTCCTCTGAGCACATCCCTGCTGCTTTCCCTTCCTTCTCCCTCTTCCTCAGGTGCAGCAGAGGTGCTGCTCCAAAGCCACAGCCTGGCCCGGCCTTTGAAAGTTGTGCTTTGCTAGTGTCTGTGGTTGCAGTTAACTCCTGTTTGTTTAATAGGCCTGTTTGCTCAAAATGTGGCAATGCTGACAATCTTGGTGCAGGATGTAAATGAAGAGCCAACGTTTTTGAACACCACCTACTCTGCTCGGATACCGAACTCTGTGCTGTACAAGTACCCGGTTATTACAGTTCAGGTAGAGTATCTTTCTGTGCTCTTCACGAGGACAGAAATTTTTCTAAAAGATTTAGATTTCTTCCACAGTTAAACTGGGTTAAAGGAGCTGTTGAAATCTACTCTTGAAAGCCTGAGACAGATTCTGCCCATCATCCAGTTTTGACATCATGCTGGTGAAGGATGGGGTGTTTAGGGAACTGGTCCATACCTGCCCTACCAGCAGGTCCACAGTCTGTTCTGACTCATGCTGCTGTTGGGGATTACATACTGCACAGACTACTGTTCTCTCTCTCTCCTGTTCACTGCTTTGTTACCAATCACACCCAAATGAGAAACGAAATACGAAATGCAGCTTATCTTTTTCAAAGTCTGGTGTTATCCCTCCATTCTAAGCTTGATGTTTTTATGCTCACAGCTTCAGACTTTATGGGAAATGTATTTCTGCTTTTATACCCTTGGCCTGATTCTGATAGTTTGTACCCCACTCGGTTTAGTGCAAAGAGAAAAGCAAGACAGCGCTATCCTAGAAGACCCCAGTTTTAGAAATAGAAACTGCAGAGTTTAATGATTGAAGAGCAATATGCAGCCCAAAAGCCACAAGCTGAGTTTCACAAAATCACCTTTCTTTTAAACCCAGGCTACAGATCCGGATTCAGGAGACAACGGACTTCTGCTGTACAGCTTAGTGGATAACCAAATGAATGAATTTGACATCGATGAAAACACAGGGCAGATTTTTACAGTTTCTGTAGCAGGAAAGTCTGGAACATTTTATCTGGAAGTCCAAGCTGCAGACCAAGGCACAAGAAGACTCACAGCCCAGACAACAGTCAATGTAAGGAAGATTGCTATTTACAGTCCTGATTTGCTTCTACATCAAAACTATATACAAGAAGGGCTAGGTCTGGCCATGAAAAAAATTATTTAAAAAAAATACTTAAAGCCATACATTAAGATGGTCACATACACCAGTGTTTACTACCTACTTTCAGGCCAGAATTATGAGGTAGTAATTTCCATTGACTTATTAAAACACGTTGGTATGAAGACAGACTTTAGAGGACAACTATTGTATATCAGAAGAGTGGATGGGGGACTTCTTTTAGTGGTTTTCTTTTTTCTTTTCTTTTTTTTTTTGAAAGTAAAACTAAGAGAGGCACAAATGCTTTAGAAAACCTTACATGTGATTTATTTGATTTATTTATTTATTTAGGTGACTGTTGATTCCAGTTCCAGTAACAACTTGGTGGTGGCAGTACTTAATCAGAAAATCAACGTTGTTGAGAAAAACATTGCTGAAGTAAAAAGGTATTTTGAAACCGCGAAGCTTATTCTGATATGTTATCTAATCACAAACTCAGAGTCCCTTTGAGGCAGGGATCTGACAGCCTGCAGGGGAGGTGGTTCAGCCAGCACCCATGAAAAGCTAGGCCTTCAACTTGATGTAGTTCAGAGTAATTTAAGAGAATTCACAGGGTTCCACCAGTTTTTACCTGTTAAAGGCTTTGCCCTGAGCTGCAAATGTCAAAGAGGTCATTGGACTAGATGATTTCATGAGGTCCCTTCCTACCTCAATGTTTGTGATTTATAACAGCCCAGGATAAAGTATTTTATGGATAGTAGGCTCACGATGCTGATGTGGAGACAGAGAGGAGAGTAGCCACAAACCAAACCCATCTATGCTACAAGTGAAAAATCTCCCTTGTAGCACAGCAGCACAGCTTCTTGAGGACTCAACCCTACAGTGCTATGGGATTTGGTAATGATGTGTGGATGGCTACACTACACATTTTGGACTTTTAGGCATGTTAATGAAGATGCAATTTTTTTCTGTTTTGATTATACATAAACATGTATTTACATTTGAAATATTGAGTTACGTGCTTTTGAGGGGAACTTTGAAGGACAGAAAAATGAATTTGTGACATTGACACTTTTATAGCACCAATTTTTTGTTGGTAAAAATTAAATGGAAGCCCTAGAGCTGTTCTGCCACTTTCTTTAAAGCAGCTGGTACTGGAATAATGGAATTAACTGGGTCTGTGGTCCAATCCAGTGTGAAAATCTCTCTGTGAAAAAGGAGGAGAAAACAATGAGGATTATGAGACTGAATTTCTCTCCTCCCCATCTTTACTAATACTCTATAGATATCACTGCCTGTATTTATAAAAAATAATGTCAAGGATTAAATAAGCCACATGTTGCTTTGAAAAGCATAACTAAATATATGATATGCTATGCAATATTGGTTATGAAATCTAGGTACAAGCCATTTGTTAACCCTTCCTTTCTCTAATTAATTGTTCCTAATGCTAATGGCACCTATCTAAGAATTTTCAGGCTATGCACAAAAGTTATATAGAACTTAGTAATGACAAATGTCTTTGCTTAGCAGCCCAAGATAAGGACTGGATTTTTTTTTCCTCTGCTACTCAATCACTTAATGATACTGAGCAGTTCCTTTGCTGATGATAATCCTGCACTTTTCTATGCTTAGATTAAAATACTAAACACCTGCCAAGTGTTTTATTAAATGCTGCTTTTCTGTCATTTAATTTCCAGAGTAAAAGAATTTGTCATTTACCTGGTTAATTTAAAATGTTTTCTTAATATGATGACAGGGTCCTGGAAGATAAACTTGCATGGAATGTTTACATCGTTGATGTTTATTCTGATGAATCTGAAGGAAAAGCTAGAAGCAGCACTGATGTAACCTATGTAAAAATGATTGCTTTTGATGAGGCAAACCAGGAAGTACCTGCAGAAACTGTAAAAAGGTCTGTATGGCACGGTCTGTCTTCTGGGTGTCAGCACTATGCAGCAAGGCTTTGTTTCCCTTAAAATTATTCATGCCTTGGTCTGGATGGGTCTAGATCAAATAACAGTTTATCTGACTTATCAAGACTTAAATGGAATTTTTAGAATTCAGAAAGCTTTTTTTATTGAAAAGTCATTTACAGAGTTTGTCAGGAACATGAATAAGGCTGTTTAATTGTGTAAAATATATTTCAAGCTCTGTTGTTATAGAAAACTGAAACAGAAGAATATAATTAAAATAGATACTGACTTCACTTTAGAGCTGCGGAATGTTGATTAAAAACTTATGTTTTAGGTGTATTTTACATTTGTTTCATAATATGACAGTAGTATGAATATATACTCTTATACACATTCTATTAAGTGCAGCTGCTATTTAAACACATGATTTCTAGACTTGACACCTTTCCCACACTATTAACTGTTTGTGGTTGATATTACTAATGGAATCTGTGGTCATAAGAAAGAGTCTCTGTGGATAAACCTTTTTCCCTGAGGAAAGCACTATTGGTATCTGTAAGGCTGTATGTGGCTGCCTTGATGTGGATTTAGAGGATACTGACCTCTCAAGTTCAATGTTCCAAGCTTTGCAGCATTTTAGTTTAGAAGCACCAGAGCTGGTTATTAGAAAACAGGATTTTTCTTGATCTTTTGGATGTGACAATTTTGAATCTTTGGAAAGGGTCTGGGTGGAGCAGGAGTTGGTATTGTGTTATTTTCTTCGCTACTCTTCAAGCCAAAATCAAGGTCTGATAAATCATCGGCATTTTACCCTTCTGTCTTCAGAAAACTTAGGGAGCAGAAGAATAACATTGAGAGAGAACTGGAAAAAATATTCTCAACACCTGTTACTGCTACCATAGAAGAGCCTCCTGCAGAACCAGCAGCTCCTGAACTCGTTGCAACGATTGTCCTTGGTGTTCTGCTCGCCTGCACCCTCGTAGCCTCCCTGGCATACGTACTTTTTACTATCAGAAGGAAAAGGTACCAATAGTTCTACACTGACAATGTAATTTAGACTTGCAACTAGTAATTTTACTTTAAATGTCAACTTGAAAAATACTTATCTGACAAAATTACTAATATTTGCATGGAGCGTTGTCTCAGATTGGCTATAAATCAAAATGCCTGGTGTTGTACTGTAGATATTAGACATTTAATACGTAACTGAAAGTTAGTTTCTTCTTACGCTTGTCGCACAGCAACAGCAGAAACAAATGCTTTAAAAGAGAGGGAAATGTGGATAGCAGAAATTTTAACTGTGAAGGGAGGCACAAGCACCTGTAATATACCCCCATAAGGCTCCTCTAACCCCATGAATACTGAAATCCAGAAATGTTTTGCTGCTAATTTCAGTGGCAGCAGGACCAGATAGTAGAAAAAATGAGTACATTTCCAAGAGGGCAGCGGGTTTTTACCCTGTTACCATTAAATATGTAATCTAACAATTGTGCAGAACAAGAGGAAATACTTCAAAATAATCCCTAGAATAATACTGAAGATAAACGTTGTGTGTTTAACTTACTGTTTTTAACTGTAAGGCAATATTAAAAAAAAAATTATTTTAATGTATTTATCATTCTCAGAAAGCACGAGCGACAGCATTTGATTAAGAAGCAAGCTGAAACTGTGGAGGGTATTGACAATCTATATGCAACTGATGAAAAGGGAAGTCTGAGAAGTTTAGAGAAACTAGAACACACAAATAATGTGTAAGTAGAATTCTGATACCACAAATTTACAAAAAATAGTGTATCAGAAGATATGATTCTACTTTATTCTGGTAACATTTTTCCTTGTTTCTCTCGCTACTGGTGTATTGGTTGGTTTTTAAGAACCCTTACAATTTCAAGTTAAAACCTGTGTTCCTTCCTTGAAGGAAGCTAATATCTTTTAATCAAAAATTACAAAGGCAAATTTTTCACAGGGTGACGGAACCCTGGAACAGGCTGCCCAGGGAGGTCATGGAGTCCCCTTCTTTGGAGATTTTCAAGACCTGCCTGGATGCAGTCCTGAGTGACTTGCTCTAGCTCTGGGCAATCCTGCTTCAGCAGGGGAGTTGGACAGTCCCTTCCAACTCTAAAAAAATTCAGTGAAATTCCTGCTTACTCTTTAGCAAATTGTTACGCCTTATGAAGGCAAAACCCTTCAGGATACAAGAAGCTACTTAAGTTTCCCTGCGTAAAAACCCAGCAATTTTTTGACATCAGTGTACGTGCCACTCTCAGCTTTAGAGCAGCTAAGACTTCTGTCACGTAAGTATTTGCAAGCTCAAGGTGTTACGAATTCTCTTAACTCTCTTTCAGGAAAATGGAAACAACAGCGTTCAGCAATCCGGACAAAGACAGCCTTCAGGCCAACGAAAGATGCAATTACCTTGAGACACTGGATCACAACAGCAAACATGAAGAACATGCAGGATCTGAAAAAGCCGCTGAACCGAGAAATGCAGATGCCCAGCCCCAAGCAGAATGGACAAAACAGGTAATTAGCTTTTCAACTGCAAAGAACGGAGCGAAAGGTATTTTATCATTATTCATCAGAACACTGGAAGAATTATCCAAAAAAGTAAACTTGTGGTAGAATTAAAAAATAAAAAAATCTTTTGTGAAGTAATGAAAATTTTTGTCCTGCTTGGAAGGACTTTGTGACCCAGAAATTATGACCTTCTTCCACCAAAGGGTCCGAAAAAGGGTCCTCATGTGATGCTCCTAAAACTTACAAACAATGCAGTGTTATGAATGATGCTCTTTGCAAGCTTCTGAGAGAGAACATATGTGCAAAAGTTACATGACTTGTACTGCTTGGAGCATGTCTACACTCTGCCTTTTGCCTCATCTGTGTTGTTTTCTTGCAGGATGGCTTTCTCACAGATACAAATAACGGGGCAACTTTTCCCTTAACACCTGGTCCTGCAACACAAGCACCTGAAAAAGAAATTAAAGGGGTGAAATTTTCAGAAGTGGCAATTATTTTGGACGCAGAGTCTGAAGATGATGAGCCTGACGATAATGTAGTTTTTTAATCGGGAAGATGAAGAAAACTTTTAGGAAAACCACACTGACTACTCCCTAGAAGACTACAGAATTAAACAAGCAATTAAGAATAGGGGAATGCTATCCAGAGATTAATTGCTGCTACTTTTCTTTGTGCTGTTAGAGACGGAGCAGACAGACACGACGCACTGGGCTGGAAGGGCTGCAGAGGGCAGCCCCATCTTGCAGCATTTTTAACCGCTTATGGCACGTGTAAAAGGGCAAGACAATAAAGCCGATCACAAACGCGACGCCTTGTCGTTATTTCAGACGGCGCTCCCCCGGGACATCGCTGTTCCGCTGTTTTGCACAGAACTCGCCCTCGTGGGTCATTTTTGAAGGAGCGGCTGCTGTTTGCCGGCTCGGGCGGTGCCTTTCCCCCCCCACCGGCCTGCCCCAGAGGAGCCTCCGCCCGCTGCCGCCGCGGGAGGCGCCGCCACCGGCCCGCAGCGACCGCCAGGGGCTCCGGGCTGAGGCGAAAGGGCAGCCGCCTTCCCCGCCGGAGGCCGGGCGAATGGCGCGGCTTCGCCTTCCTCTTCCTCCTCCTCCGGCGGCGAACGGGGGAGGGGAACTTTCTGGCACCTTCTGGCTGGGTCGCCGCCGGGCGGAAGCGGCGGGGCCGGCGGCGGAGGCGGGCGCTGCGGAGCGGCGGGTGCGGGGCAGCGCCATGGCCAAGTGGGGACAGGGGGACCCGCGCTGGATCGTGGAGGAGCGCGCGGACGCCACCAACGTCAACAACTGGCACTGGTGAGGGGCGGCGCGGCCGTTAGCGCGGCGCGCGCTCGCTGAGGAGAAGGGCGGCGGGGGTGGGGGGGAAGGGGGAACGGGGAACGCGCCCTTAACGGCCCCGCTTCCCGGCCCAGGACGGAGCGGGACGCGACCAGCTGGTCCAAGAGCAAGCTGAAGGAGGTGCTGGTGGGGTTGGTGGTGGAGGGCGAGGCCGGGCGCTGCGAGATCAGCGACCTGAAGCAGGTGGAAGGCGAGGCGTCCTGCAACAGCCGCAAAGGGAAACTTATCTTCTTCTACGAGTGGAACCTGCGCCTCAGCTGGAAAGGTACGGGGGGAGCTGGGGGGAGAGGGGGCGGCTGTGAGGGGACCGGCACGGCGGGGGCGGTCGGTGAGGCGGTGCCATGGCCGCCCTGCTCTGAGGCGTTTGCCCCCGGCTAGCGGCCCTTCCTCCGGTGCAGGCCATCGCCGTCCGTGAGGAGCCGCTCCGGAGAGGCTCCCCCTGGGCTTGCTTAGCCTTTCCCCGGTGCGAGGACCCGGGGGGGCAGCGTGTTCCCACCCGCGGCCCCCAGCTTTCGTGGAGAGTTGTGTCGTGATAAGGGGTTGCCGTCGTGTTGATCCGTGGTCTTGGCAAAGGCGGCTCTGCTGATTTGCTCTGCGGGATCAAGTGTGATGGCTCTGGAAAACCAGCCGTCTGCTTTGCATTGGAAAAAAACAGGAATGTTTTAGTGAACTGCAGTGAATCAAAACCGTAGGGGGATCGCAGGAGACACGTGGGCCTAAACTGTCGTAAATGCTTAATTCTGAAACGCTAGCTTGTCTGTTTTCCCCCTCCTTCACCCATTTTTTTTTTTTTTTTACCACGGACGTTTCTCAGCATTGTTTTAACAGCATATCAGCACAGTATTACTGATGTCACTTCGCAGGAATTAAGTGCTTGAAGTGTGGTGAGGGATGTATCGCTTCCAGCAGGGTGCTTGAGTCGCTTCGTTTTCCTGGCTGTGCAGCTTACAGCTGTGTGCCGATTGCAGGAACAGGGGAAACCACAAAGTGTAAAAGCGCAGATTTTTCAATAGAGGATAATGAATTACATGGGGAAATAAACCGTTTAGTGGAAATAAGGAAACTAGAAATAACTCTGGATTATTTGGGATAACAGGGCCATGCATTTTTGTTGGGCTGCATCTGCTCACATCCTCAGCTCCTGGAGGTTCAGCCTCTGCTGTGCTTGTCCCATGGCAGCTCTTTAACTTACCTTTTGGTAACATCAATAAACTCTTTCAATTTATTAGATGTTGAAAACTTGATGGCAAGTTGTGGACTGTCTCTTATATTGCAGTAAGAAGCAGGAAGACCTGATAAAAAGCGCCTGCATGGGCAATTGTACGTCGATATTGCATTGTCAAATGACAGGTTGTTCTTCCACAAAACACCATGCTTATTGCTCAGGCTTCAGTTACTGTGGAATACCAAGTGCCGTATTAAATTTCCCCCTCTTAATCCCTGTGCCACAAAACAGGAGTTTAGTCAGTGGATCAGTGTTTTGGGTAATGCTGTGGGCTGCTCCAGCAGGCTCTCTGCATTTCGCTCTTCTCCTTTTCCAGCTGCCCTTTCCAACACAGTTCTTTTTCCTGCTTTGGCTGACAGGGACGTTAACGTATATTCTGATGTTGGGGCCGGTGCTCCTATTTGAACAGATTTGGAATGGAGATCTGCTCCCATAATAATAGGGGAGTTAAAGAAATATGATTATTTTATTTATTTTGGTTTGTGTTGATAGTTACCTATGTTTTAAATGTTACAAGTATGTTATAATCTAAGAGCATACTTACAAATGTTAACAGAGAGGAAGGCAAGCATTATACTCTGTCGTGCAGTTTATATCAGTACAGTTTAAATAATTGTACTCAGCTTTTTAATATATTGGGATTTTTTTCAAGATAAGCTAAAATCATTTAAGTTTTAAATACAGGTTAGTTTGTCTTGGATCTTTTGTTTTATTTCAGTGTATAAGTAATAGAAGTAGGCAGATACAGTATTTTGTATTTCTGTACAGATCCATTCTAAATTCTTTTTCCTCTGCTAAACACTTTTCAGCGTTTAACTGTAGACAACTTTAATTTGCATTAGGTACTTGGCTCAGTTCAGTGTTGCACTGGATGGGTAATGTCTTTGAGAACTTTGTGTAGTAGGAAGCTCCTTTAAAACTGTGAAATTCGAAAAGAGCTGGGGCTGGTAGCTTTTTTCTTCATTTGAAAACCATCATGATGTGTATTTTCCCAGAGTTCTGAGTTAAGAATGAGAGTTCAGACTGAACTGCTAAAACCACTAATTGCTGGGATTATTTCCATCTACTAGTCTTCTAAAATAACTAGTAATTCAAGCTGTGATTAAAATCTAGATGCATAGGAACACAATGATACAAATACTGAAATTTGCAGACAGTGTGAAAAGGCTGATGTTGGAAAAATATTGCCCTTTTAGCTATTTAGATTATAGAACAACAAGTGATGAACTAAGGGTACTTAATGGCGCTAAAATTAAGCAAAAGGGCTTGTTTGAAGATGTAATAAGGATTTCAATACATTATTCTACCTTCTGTTGGAAGCTTTATGAGAATGTGTATGTCCTTTTAAAAGTAGGTACTTCAGTAACGGGTTTGTAGGTAGGTCTTTCTGAGATGTGCTTTCATTATTAGTTTTCTGAAATATTGTATTGCCAGGAGACAAAAAAATCCTTTATTCTTAGGTCTGTTATTGGAGTCCCATGGGATTCAAACAAGCAGTATGATTGTTTGATAAAAGGTAATAGTTTTGCTTACATTCCAGTGCTACTAAATATGCAAAGTTCTGCCTATGTGAGGTTGACCAGCCAGCTGTGTTTATTAACTGATTGGACTTTGCTGTCCAGCACAGATACCATCTGCATTTGTCCCTTGGACAAGCCAATTTTTGAAGGTGGGAAAGAAATGAATCTATTTACTGTTCTTAAGGATTCAAATTTGTTGTCTGGCCACGGTTATTTGGGAATCTGTATTTTAAGAATTGTTAATACAATTAACTGAATAGGTAGAAGTCAGGTTTGCATTTTGGACCTAAAAACTTCTTCCTGCATGCTTGGGCTTCCTCTTGGGGAGAGTAGGTGAAAATAAGATTTGCTTTACTATCTGCAAAGACAATATTGTATAATGAAGTAGTTCATATGGCTTCCTACAGCCTTCCTACAGCTGAGTGGTTCTCCTGGGAGGCTTTGAGAAGCCCAAGAGAGGTCTTCTAGTTTAGCCTTTCGCTGTGTGGATGTGGTTGCCTGTTTCTGGATTAACCACCTTTGCGTATTGCGCTGTGCCTTGTTGATGGAGATCTTTGTACTCTGCTCCACTTTGTGTCACTAACGCTTTTTCTTGCTAAGAAATGTCTGAGCGTTAGTTTGTGTGATCCTGTCCAGTAGTACGTTGTGTTATATCTGTGCACAGGGGTCCCCTGCAGCATGGTGGTTCTTTCAGAGTAGCAATTAAAAATAATGAAAGGAGAGTGATGTTAAGTCACAGCTGGATCTAGCTATCTGCTTTGAAGGTGAGAGAATCCAAAGAAATATTACATCTGCCTTCATGTTAATGCCCCTTCTACAGTCATGCTTCAGGCTGAGTTGGTTGGGTGTTAGAATTTTGCTGATAGACTAATAAAGCCTGTTGTTGCATTCTGTATGTTTTGACAATGAAGGTGATAGAACAGTATGAAGAGAACTGATTTTGGGGCAGAACTGCACGCTTCCGCTATTGCTTGCTAGAGAGATTTAAGTAGTGAATAAATGTAAACAACAATGATTTTGCAAAGCAAGGGGGAAGAGTCTTTGGGGGAAAGAAAAAAAGTGTCAGACCATAAATGAAATGTTCTCACAGTAGGGTGTGAGGTAAAGAAGTGCGGTACAGGGTTCGTAGGCCTGTGTGGGTAAGTGATGGCAGGCCTTTGCCCAGAAAGATATGGAAAAGGAGCATAATTTCTGTTGTTGCAGTGTCTTTCTGACATGTACAGTGATTACTGGCAGGTCTTGATAAAGCTCTGAGTAGGAACAATTGTTTTAAAAAATTTGCAAGTGAAGTTTCGTGTTTTTAAAAACTTCCAATTGTATAGCTGTCCAGTATAGATACATACATTTTATGGTGATATGCCTCCCTGTATGGGAGATTTTCAGATACTCAGGAAGGAATACCTAGCATTCTAGGGAGCTTCTAAAAAAAGGGCAGACAAATTTAGGGGAAGAGGAGGTTATTTTTCCCCTGCTCCTTTTTAGTTCCCCATTGTGTGTTGGCAGATGTAAGTTGTTGTAAGGGGAGAGCGGAGGATGGGAAGCGGGAGTGCAGTAGTTCACTGTGAAAGTTCTGTGCCACATTTGAGACTTCTTATTGCTATTTAGCTCCTTTAATTCAGATTCTAGAGGCAACTTGCTTCAAGTAACACTTTTGTGCAACTAATTTCCAAGATAAAACTCTTGCTGTGGGGGAAATAGTTTTTAATAATGCATTTAAGAATTCGTTATGTTAATACAGGTACAGTGAAAGAGTCTGGTGAGAAACATAAGGGATCTGTTGAAATTCCTAACCTGTCAGAAGAAAATGAGGTAGATGATACAGAGGTAGGTGTGAAATACTGATATGGCTATATAGGTTCAGAATTCCTAAATACAGCGTTAATCAACATATAGGGTCATATTTTGATTTATTCTGTGATTTAGTGGGATAATTACACTCGGATAGTTTATTTCATGTTTTCATTTTTTATACTTGGAATAATAACTTGTCCCTGTTCTCCAAATTACCTACTTGGAATATGCACAATTTTCTTTGTTAATTATTGTTTGTGATGATATGCTAACTACAAATTTGAGAAGACTTCTGCTTGATTCAGTCACTAAAAAACCCAGAAACATTCCCTTCCCCCCTCAGCCCCTTATGAACTTAAAGAATTGCCTTGTTGCTTGTGTAGCAGTTGATGCTGTGGCTTCCACAGATTCCTCAACCACTGCTGGGCATAGGCAACTCTGATTACATTTGATAAACTTCACTAAGCTACTGTGGAGATGAGATACTACATTTAAGTCAAAACCCAAGAGGACTTATTTTTAGCAAAGGTAGGATAAAATGAGAAAATAATGAACTTGAAATTGCAGCTGTCCTCTGTATATAGTAAACAAAGCCAAAATACTTTCCTTTGTTGCCAGAACCCAAAATGCTCCTGTTTGATGCATCTTAGATATTATAATTTTTCTTTTTCTAGATAAACATTAGCAAAAAGAAGGGAGAAGGTGATGTTCTGAAAGACCTTATGAGAACAGAAGGAACCATGAAAGTCAGGGAGGCCCTGAGAGATTACCTGAAAGCGCTTAAAACAGGTAAGTTAAAGCAGTGCCTTAGGATGTTCTTGTGCAGTCTTCTTTCTTGAATAGATTGGTAATATTTTGACAAGTCATTGGGTTTGTATTTTTATTTTTAATTGTCACATGATGTAAGTTTGTCCTGCCAGTCAAAACCTTTATTACTATCAAACGTGGCAGTGCCCAGATGTTTCTGTAGCGACCCGGGCTGTATTGTGTGACACACACTGACCACAGAGGTGACTGGGAGACCTGCAGGCTGGCTGGTTGGCAACACCAACCCTCAGCTTGGCAGTTCTCTGCTCAGATGTTCATTCCTTAATGGACAGATATTACTAATTCGGGGTCAGGTAAGTTTGAAAAGTCTGTGGTTTTAAAGGAAAGTGCTGTTAGGTTTGTTGCTAATAAAAATGTGGGGGGAGAAACCAGATGGGAGTTGTATGTTCTGTTCTGTGCCTGCATTCTTCACAGTTTTGCTTGTTCTGCACAGTTTTGACCAGCAGCCTTCATTACATAGCTAAATGTCAGGGTGGTTGTATAGTTCAATTTCATACTGAAAAGTGCTTTTTTTTTTTCATTACAGAGTTTACCTTGGGAATGATTCTGCCAACAAAAGCTCCTGTTGGTCAGGAGCCGGCCGCAGAGCAAAAACCAAGTGGGAACACCGTGCAAGTATGCTGGCTTTATTTACCTCTTGTATGAATTCAATATTGCCATCAGTGTAGCCCCTACTGATTTTGCTGTGATTACCTGCAAAAGTGAAAGCCTTTGGGTTGGCACTGTCGCCTCATTGCTGTGCTCAGGGCCCGTAATACAGAGCTGTCTGTCACAGGTGGCAGGGCCCTGCAGGGCAGCCTGTATGTGCTCTTTAATGCTCTGTTGTGTAGCAGCTGTACCTTCAGCAAGGAGAAGTTGCTGGAAGGATGACCTCCCCCAGTCTAATGCTAGCATTAGCTGTCTTTGGAGCAAATCACACACTCCTAGTTTTGTCACTTATTTAGTAAATACTGATTGATAATAGGGTGAAATATATAAATAGATTATGTAATGAACATCTGTTCAAACATAGTATGTTTAGGAATGCACAGGTAACAACAATCCTGCCATTCCAGTATTTTCAAGTGGTTGATCTTGCACTTATTCATGTGAATATTGTTTGCTTTGCAGGATTGTGTTTCACCACAGTCTTTGGATATAGTTGGTGTCAAAATTCCAACAGTGAAGATACTTATGAGAGAAATGTTCAGCTCTCCAGCAGATGAACTTTATAGCATCTTCACAACTAAGGAAGTAAGTAGCACAGTAGTTTCAGTAGGCACTATAACTTCATGCAGATGCTGTTATATTGAATAGTTGTGTAGTAATAAATGTGTCACATTTTTAGTGTCAAGTAATAATTTTCCTTACATACATTAAATGGAGAGATGTGGTTGTCCAGAAACTGAAGGCTTCATGAGCTACCCTGTTCTTTTAATTTAAGTATTTGTAATTGTCATCATTTGCTCCTCAAGTTTTGCTAAAAAGCTTTACCTTTTAAGAGGCTTAGGAATTTCAGTGGTGAAAAGGCAGAATTGAGGCAGTGAGTCAGCTGGGTCTCTGACCAAGGAACAGGGCAGCTGACCTCACTGACAAGTTGTCAAGTCCTTGAGACAGCAGTCAGAGAGCACTGGAAGGTGGCAGTAGGATCATTCTCTTTTTAGCTTTTTAATGAGAGCTTATTAGAGTGGCTTAGACCTTCTATTTATTTTTTTGTGCCAGTTGTTACCTTAACAGGAAGAAAAGCCAACTAAACAAAATGAAGCTGCATCTTTATGTAGTTTGTGTGCAGGTGAATGGTGCTGAGCTGCTTTTATGTAGGTGCTTGTCATTCAGGAGCCTGAGTGCTCAGTAACGGCACCGTTGTTATCCACAGGTCAATTAGATTAACTGTTGGATATGATGATACTCTTGATAAAGTTACTGATTTTGGGTTTGTGTCCTTCAAAAGAGCCTGGTTTGGTATCAGACACTTTACATGAGAATCCCAATGCTCTCAATGGGAAATAATGTCTCTCAGCAGTTCTCTTGCACCTTCCTAGAGCTCCTGCTCTGTCTCCCTCTTTTCCAACCCAGCAACAGCCAGTCAGGTCTGTGTGTGTGTGTGTGTCTATTTGTACATGCTTTGGACACACCCTTTGCAGATGGGTAGAGTCTTTACTGGTCTTTGCATTTTCCATCACAAGTTTCTCATTTATTTGCATTTATAGTCTCATTCTGTCACCCCATTGGCCCGTGCTGGTACCACAGATCTCAGTGGAGCGCTGTATAAAATAAAAACCCTGATCAGTGCTTAAAGACTCTTATGTCTTTTACAGTTTAATTAATTTCTTCAGCAAACCTCCCTTGTCTCATAATACATATCAGTATAGATTTGTAGTTACCTGACTTGTGTTCTATTTTTTTTTTTTTTTGCTAGTTGGTACAGAAGTTTTCAAAATGTCCTGCTGTGATTGAAGCTGAGAAAGGAGGCAAACTTGTGATGTTTGATGGTTGTGTCAGCGGTGAATACGCAGAACTGGTAAAAAGCTCCTACTTTGCACTTTAAAAATGGAGGGTGGGGGGAGCGTCAGCTGCTTCTCTGAGCTAAAAAGTAGCCCAAGTTTCTGGTATTTCAGCTTTTCTAACGCATAGTTAGTTCCTCTATTTCAAAGCAGAAAAAATTGCTATTAAGTTGTGTGATTTTTCTTCCCTATGAAAAGGCACTTACTGACCTGCAGTGGGGGAGAAAACTCTCAGCACTATCCTTTTTTACTAGGAGGAATATGAAAGCAAATTTGTCTTCTAAAATCCTATCAGATCTTCTTGTATCTGGATAAATGATCTCTGTTCTATTCAGGGCAAACAAACATTACGCTGTCCCTAAGGAATCCTTTTGCAATTAGAAGGGAAAAATTGATAATTGGAGCTCAGCTCCAGTTTTTAAACCTTTGAAAAATCATTCACAGTTGCTGAGCTTAGACTTGGTACCTTAATGTCCATCCAGGTGACAGGTCTTAAGTATCACTGGCAGTTGGACAATTTTTAAAGAAGTGAAGCCTTGGAAAATTGGATTCTCCCTTCAACCTCATAAATCGTGTTGTTGATGCCAAAAAGGGCTCAGGCTGGAAACACACAGTGGGAGCATACAGGGACCTCAGGTTGGTCCCCTGGTAACTAAGGTGTTGTGTGTGTTTTAGGTGTCCAGGTAGAGGGTGGAGAACAGCCTCTTGACAGATGTCATGTTTTAGCATCTTTTTCTGAATGCTCAAAATGTACTTACTTTTTTTGATAAATACTCAAGGACAGCCTAACATTTTGAATAGAAAAATGATTTAGAGTATTGGTTGAGGAGGGGGCAACCTTTAAATAAAAATGGAAAACCTAGGTTTAAGGCAGATCAGGCTGAGCATCCCATTATGGAAGCTGAGAGAAGCCAGTCATATGCATCAACGGTACGTAAGGGGCTCTTTAGATGAAACAGTCAAAATAGCAACTTATTAATGACTTAGTGAAAAGAATAAGCCTGATTTAGACCAAACTTCAGCTGACATAATGCATATGCTAATGCTGAAGCAAGCAGTACCTCCCCTTCTCACTGGAGCTGGTGGCAGCTGTGCAGTTTTTACGCAGCAGAGCGGGCCGGGTCGCTTGGCAGAGGATGATGGGCACGTTCTCGCTGCCATGCGCCGAGATGTCCCAGGTGAAAACGTGACTCTTACTTCTGCCCATCTCAAGGTCTGCAGTAAAACCATTGTTTCATATTTAGTAACTAATCAGCCTGACCTTTTCCCACAGAGAAAACAAAAGAGAGGACTGTAGCGAGCAGAGAGCTTGATGAAAACAGTTTATTTTAAAAACCCCAAAAACAAACCCCGCTCTTAGTATTGTTTACATGCATGTGTCTGCTATTATATAACACAACGCTCCCCTCCCTATTTTTCAGGGGAGAATTAATATTGAGGTAGTTAGTCATAATAAGAACTATCTCAAACATTAACGGGGAGGACCTTCTTATCTTCTTACAGGTCCCAAGCCAAAGAATTGTCCTGAAGTGGAGATGTAGAAGCTGGCCTGATGGTGAGTCCTTTTGAGGGTCTGCAACAGCAGCAACGCTTTGCTGGGAGGAGGGACCAACACGACAGTTGTTGGCAGCCTGGCTGACTGGAAGCCCAGTTAGTCTGTGTTCTTTGGAGAATAGCCTCATGGCCATAGCAGTTCTCATCTGTGAAAAGAGGCTTTGCTCAGACTCGGACAAAAGCAGATAAAAAAGTAGCAACAACAAATGTAATCCTTTAAAAGCCATGTCTTCTTTTCTTTCCTTCAGAACATTATGCAACGGTTGCCTTGAATTTCAAGGATGTGGCTGCTCAGGCAGAACTGGAGTTAGAGTGCACAGGAGTTCCTGTCTCTAATGAAGAAAGTACAAGACAATGCTGGAAGCAGCAGTATTTTGAAGAAATTCGTACTTTACTGCAGCAATCCAAGGACAGCATGGAATGACAACAGCACTGTAGTTTCGTTAGGGCATTACTTTTTATACTTTGTTAACATTTGTTTTTTTTAAAAAAAGGTAATTTATTTGTGGGAAGAATAAAGACCCACTTATATGATACTGTATATAATTTAAGCATTATTTATGGATTTTTTTAGTGAATGAGGTGGCGAATAAGTTGGACTATGTCTATAAACAGCTTTACTTGGGGAAACTGTTCTGCTTGCCTGCAACTTACCTTCAGAGAGCGCTAGCGATCCGGCTGCACTAGGGCACTGCCCTCAGAGGTGGGTAACCCACAGGAACCAATGGGAAGCTTTTGCAGATCTTTAATATTCACTGTGGCAAAACTAAAGCCCTCTAGGAGAGGGGGTGCCCATCACAACTGAAAGGGATTATAAAACTGCTGATACATTAGATCTTTCAAGAAATCTGAGGGATAGAGCTTACAGCCTATTTGAATACTTTTAAAGATTGCTTTATCTGCAGACGGAGTTTGTTTCTAACTCTGTAGATAGTTTTAGGGAAAGATAATTAACAATGTCATGTAATTTGGGTTGGTATAACGGTTTCCACTGTTAAGTCTGCATGCACTGGACTCCCTTACTAGACCTTAGTGTGAAATTTATTTTGGAAGAAACAAACAGTAATAATGCTTTCCTCTTGGATTCTGTAAACCTTCCATCGTTTATGCCCGCTGCACTTCGGTAATTCAAATTAAAGCGAGCAACTGTTTGTTAAAAAAATCTGATAGGAAAGCAGTTGGGATATTAAAAGTAAAGAATTGTGACTCTTAATTAAACCACATTAGGGTTAGCAAAGATAATTTAATTCTCAAGTGCTTTATAAAAAGTGTATGAATTAAGTATGCAAATTTGAAACAAATTAACCAAAAAAGGGCACCCTGCCTTTGGAAAATGTTGGCTTAATAAAATATATGATTTTACATGCAGTTTATGTTCTCTGTTAACTGATACTTCCAAACTAAATGAACCCATATAGAAGTTAAGTCCCATATATTGTATTTTTACAGGACATCAACATATGGCAACCTTACTAAGCATAAACATATATCATCCAGAAGGTAAAGATGTGCTGCTCTGTTGTACAGGTCAGGCGATCCCTGGCAATCCTGTAGTCACTTGTCTTACAGCTTGGAACTTCAGTGAGGTTTGTTGTAGGGACAAGAACAAAGGCCTCTCGTCGACACGGGGAGGCCCTGGCTGGTTACTAAGTGATGCATTGCCTGCATTTTAGGTGTCCAGAGAGAGGGTGGAGAACAGCCTCTTGACAGATGCCATGTTTTAGCATCTTTCTGAATGCTCAAAATTCAGTTACTTTTTTGGATAAATACTCAAGAACAGCCTAACATTTTGACTAGAAAAATGATATAGAGTATTGGTTGAGGAACGGGCAACTTTTAAATTAAAAATTTAAAATCCAGGTTTAGGATGGATCAGGCTGAGCATTTTTGTGTGTAGCAGATTCAAGAGATTCTGTGACAGTTCAGTATCTTACAGTAGGCTGTTACATCTAATTACACAGTTCTTCAGTGTATCCTACAGCCCTTCTCTCTAAGAAGTACCTGTTGCTAGTTTTTCCTTCTAACTAAAACACCCTCCCATCTTGGGGTCATAAGTGGCCCCACTACTCTATGTTTTGTGTCTCCTTCCACTAATAGGAGCCATCAGTGTTAAAAAAAGAAAAGGTGACTTACTTGTGTTTCCAGCGTTGCACTTCCAGCCAACACCCCCTGAAAACTGCTGGGAGGTCCAAGAGGGTGTGAGGAGGAACAGCCCCAGCCATCTCATCTCATCTCATCTCCTCTCCTCTTTAAAGAAAGGGTAGTGAACTGAAGATGATGTATCTTTAGTGTTCTTCCTCCGAGCCTGCACAGCTGTAAGTTTGATAATACATCCAAGCTTTCTTATGTTGAAAACACGAAGTACCCACCTTCTTCTCCTGCTGGTGGGCAGCCCAGATACGAAACGGGGAGTCAGCTCTGACGCACACACACGAGCCCCTGCAGGCAAAACCAGACATGTTCTGTTCTTGCCTCACCAGCATCTTCACAGGGCCCTGCTGGAACTTAGCTGACATTACTGTATTGCCAATCTGAAAGTTCAGTTTCTGCCAAAAGTTATTTTGGAATTCAGAAAAATCAAAAAGCAGTTCATTTTAGTTTGAGCAGGTAGCCTTCAGGAGGATTCCTGGCACTGTCAGCCACCCATAGCATAAAGTGGGCAATCACTAGGTTAGAAAGGCAAAACAATGTATTCTTGAGTGCTAAAATGTCTCCTCAGAGACTCTTCAAGGGTTTAATAAAACCAAAGAGTGTTAAACTATGTGTTAGCCCTTGAGCTGGATGGAGCAGAGGTAGGAATTACATACCATTTAGTCACAGTATGATGTCAATGATATGCTATGATAGTATCATACATAAAATATACAGTATCATATATAATGAAATTATAGTACCATAAATGTAGTTTGTTTTCTAAAAAAGTCTCTGCACAGAGTTCCTTATCCAAAAATTTTCTTAACATAAGGGAAACTAGCAGGAGTGGAGATGCAGATAGAGAATTTGAGCAAAAATAGGCTTGAATTTATTCGAATTCTTTAGTTTTAAAAAGAGATTAATGAGCACAGAAGACAGTCCAGGGAGGGTGAGCAGCATGAAAGAAGAGACAAAGTAGAAACAGAGGAGACAGTTGTGTGGGTGATGATGTGATTTCATAACCTACTGAGATTCTGGACACCAGTCTGAAGGAAAAATAATTAAATGTGCAAGACAAGATTTGTAAGACTATAAATCAGTGCAGAGGATGGTCTTAACAGTTTGAATGCAGAAAGGAGAAGAGGGGAGAGTGGAAGGAGAAAGCATTTTAAAAGCTTAATTTTGAAGGGGTGTTAAATGGGAGGCAGGACTTAACATAATGCGTAACAATTAAATGAGAAGTGGGCTGGTGTGAGAGAATAAAAGCTTTAAGGACTGAGGAAGCCAGTTAAAAGGTGGGGGGTTCAAAGACAGGGATAAAAAAAAGCTCTTTTAAAGGCAAAGAAATACAACCTAGAAATTGGATTAAAAGAAAGAGAATACTACGGAAGAAATCACAACTTAGAGAACACATAAGGTGTGGGACAGAGGAAGCCAGAGAAGTGCAAACAAGGATACAGAAGATACAGAAGAGGGGGCAGCTTTGCCAGGTACCGCTTACTTTTGTTTAAGAAACTGAATAGTAGAAAAAAATTCCCAGTAAAAGCTTGCGGGAATAACAGGGATTGGAGGGTAATGTAAGGGAAAAGCAGTCAGAACAATGATACTTCTGGTAATCTTGGCACAGTTTTTGAGTAAAATAATAGAAAAGCTAGTGTTTCATTCAGTCAGTACAGAACTACAGGATAATCGTTTAATTAAAACGAACCAATGTGTGGTTAATACCCTGTCAAAGCTGATCTACATTTTTGCAGAGGGAGCTGTTGGCATGGACAGTGGGTGCTGTGCTGCCAGAGCCACCAAACCCCAAGGTCCTGCATCACTGAAACGTTGCCTGAAATTCTGACCTCTTTATGAATGGAGAACAGTTATCAAATGGACTTCTGGTGGGATTCTAAATGGCCAGTTAGATATTTGTGAGAAAATAATTGACAATAATATACCAAGTAACCACTAATTGCAATTACACATTACATATACAGCTGTGTAGGGGAAAACATCCTAAAAATAACTTTAGTAACAGAATTAACAGTGTGACCTCATCCTGCATGAGAAGCTAAAGCCAAAGGGCAACAGCTGAAAGGTGAAGCCAGACAATATACCAAAAATCAAACACACGTTTTAAATAGGAGTAAGTAATTAACTGAGACTACTCACCAAAGCCTTACAATGGCTACTTCATCTCTCAAGGAGCCGTAGATCGACAGGGGAGTACGTTCCTGTAGGCACCTTAACCCAACCACAGACCAGTAGGATTGGTAGGAGACTTGATAGATGAATTCTGATACTCACTATGTAGAAGTTTTGACTCGAAGCTGTTGATGATTTCTCTGAAGTTATAACCTATGGAGAAGTAGATCAGAAAGGGTAATAAAATTATTCCTGAAGAGAGTGAAAACATAATTACCTCATGTCTAAGTAATAAGCACTCACCAGTATCAATATAGTGTCTGTAAATGCAGGATTAAAAGTGCTAATAAAAGGGAATATAAAGTCTTAAACTTTGAAGACAGACATTATTAATTACAGAATGTTAAAAAAAGATTCAAAGAGTTAAGGGGAATCACAAAAGCATCACAGAATGGAATTGTGGAGAAGCAAATGAATCCTAAACTACATTAAATGGCAGAATGGAGGAATTGGGAAGAAAAAAGGCCACGATAGATGTGTTATGAAGACAATAGAAAAACAAATGAGCTAAGCAACTGCAAAATGAAGCTGAAAATGGAGTTTAATCAGATATTAAAACCACTATCATTGACAGGCCGCAAGCTCACATAGGAAATGGATATTGCTCAGAAATAACAGGAGGAAATGGGACAGGGAAAGGTGATAAAGTCATTGCAGCATTTCCAGGGTGGAGAAGCTGTCAAGAAAGGAGGGAGCGCAGCCAGGTGAGGCAGAGGCAGAGGGAAGCCAGTCTGCAGCTGGCACAGGAGGAGAACACAACTGAACACGGGGTAAAATCAGGGGAACGAGAAGTCCCATTGGCTTCTGACACCACCACTGGAGAAAAAACTGTAAACAACCACCAATCCCTCTCAACTGCCTGACTGAACATTCATGCAAAATAAACCAGAAAAGGAGCGAGATTTACATCAATTATATACATTGGATCATCATCTCCCTCTGCACCTCTTCCATGTTTGAAGTCGTCTTTGATAAGAAATCCAAAGACTGAAGCAACATCGTATAAACAAATGAAAAGTCATCACAATCAGTTTAATGAAGTGCACAGAATAGCAATTGATCATGTCAATAAAAATAAAACAATTAATTTTACATCAAGTGTGCTTTATTTCCTCCACAGGTATTCTGTTAAATAAAGCACCATATATATACTGCCAGGCCACAGCTAAAGAGGATTCTTTACAGAATCAAATTTCTTGTGGTTGTTTAGTATACAAGTAAACTTAATTTTGATAATAAGAACCACAGCGATCTGAGGCAATCTGCCTCTATTATAAGGTACAAAACTGGCACAGAGGACAACATATTATACACAGTAAAAATGCCATAAGTTTAAATTACATCATACAGGGCAAGGAGGCCCTGTTCTCCCAGACAGCCATATTAAATGAAAGCCACTACAGTGAACTCTTAATTACATAAAACATATCCATTATCTGATTGCCCTTTAAGAAAGTGTACGGTAGATGCAAAAAATAAAATTAAAAAAAAAAATAATCTGGAGTTCTGCCTGACCAAGAATTAAGCATATAAATCTATCTTGCCATTCAAGCAGAGAGCACTGGACAAACTGAAGCACAAAACAGAAATAAGCAAAACTTATACAAACAGCATTTTTGGGGGGGAAGAAAAGGAAAAAAAAAAAAAAAAAGACTTAAAAGCAGACATGCTCCATCTAATGTCAAGAAGCAGCTTGGTTTCCTTTTCCAGATATCCTTGTGACCACATGAATGGTAGACTCAATGGTCCTACACAAGATGTCTAAAATGTCATGCTGCTGCATATGACTAAAAAGTCCTCTGGAATGGCCACAACTGATTGATAAACTAGTTTCAGGGTCCTGGGATGGTAAGGCTTGGCCATCGCAGCTCCTCAAATCTGCGAGGTCAGATAAAACCGCTGAAATCGATGTGGAAGGGAACTCCGAGTCCTCCTCGGCTCCAATGGAATCCTTGGAAGTCTGGAGGTCTTTAAATTCTTTGCATTCTTCAAATTTACCGTTTCCCGACTGCTCTTCTGTGTGCTGTGACCGCGTCGCTAACATTATGTCTTCTGAAAATGAAGATGGAACTTCCATTCTGTACTCCTTGACAGAACCGTTTTCAGGGGAAGGAGGATCTTGCTCAGTGCCCGGGTCAATGATGGAAGAGTCCCGTGTCTCGTTATCTGAAGTGCTCGTTGGGGTCAACGCCTCCCGGGGTTCAGTTTTTATATCACTGATACAGCTGTCTACAGTGTGCTCCTCGTCACTGCTGACCCGCCTTCTCTTCACAGGAGTCGCTCCTTCATCGTCTGTAAGAAAAAGGAAAACTCATTTAGGGAAAAGACATCGTTTTCATGCCGTACATCCAAGTAATAAGCCTTTCCTTTCAGATTTTTATCCTTTTCCATATTAAACACAGTGCTTTCATAAAGACTTTTTTCCGTCCAGAAAATGGATGTGATTGCCCACAACGTTGGCTCCAGAATATTGTATTATTTCTTGTGTAGAATCTTGTGGGGATTGGAGCCAAGAAATGGCCCACCCTGCGCTGGGAAGACAACAATGCCTTAGGTTAACTTGATAAAAGTTTGTAAAACCTTGGTTAGAGTGACACCGATACGGAAGGCAAACCTTTAGTTTTTCTTTCTTTGGCTTCTTGCTCTTGTAACGAGTTCCTCTGTTGTTGACAAGCTCTACATTTGTTTAAAAGCTCTTGTAAAGTTGGAATCAGGGCTGAATTGAGCTGTTTGGGAGTGTGCACTGAAAGCAGCAAGGCGAGTGCTCGGAGGTCCTAAAAAAACCAGAAGTAAACAGACTTAACTACCCTTATTTCAGACCCGCATTTGACTAATGCTACAGGCAGAGATCTGTGCAACCAGCAAAGGCTTCAGCGTGTTCTGAACATTCAAAAGGTCCAATTCTAAATACACTTGTACGGCTGAGATTTCCCACCCAGTACTGACACGCTGGCCTAACGCAGATCTGTGCTCAGCAGAAGGCAGTACCCTGCTGCTCACCAGCAGACAAAATCTTTTGCTGGGTTGGAACATTTCTACAATTAACTCTACTGCACTTTGCATTAATTGTTTTCCAAAATTACTGCCCTCCTCCCAGTTGTTAAGGTCCCCCCCGTCAGCCTGGGAGACCCAAGTACGCGTGCTGGGCGCGCCGTGATGGACAATTCTGGACAGCTGAGGCTGGTGCTCCGTAAAATGACAACTGTCTTGACACCTCCAGCATCTCCGGGGCTCCCACCACCAGCTTAGGGACAAAGAAGAGCTAACAACGCCCACCTCTTCCGTTAGAACCCGGCACACAGCACTGAGGAGTTTCCATAGGAAATAAGCTGCCTCCCAAATAATGCTAAATATTTCAACAGCTCAGAGAAGACTCACCCCATTTAAAGTAGAGCTTGCTTTGGAAATTTCAACTCTCTGGTTGCTGAAGTCAGATTCTAGGCTTTGATACTGATTTATTAGATTTGTTATTAGAGTATTGATTAAGTTGGCACAGTTTGCTTCAGAAAACACCTGCCCTTGGACCTGTGAAAAGAAGGGATTTTTTTTTAACCATAAAAAAATGGAACCCAAACCAATATCCTAAACTGAAATAACATATAGGACAACATTTCTTGGAACAGAAATTACCACTAAAAGACCACCTACCTTTAGAAGAAAGTGGGTCAAAAAGGTGTATACAATGTTGTTGTTAAGAAAGGTCCTTTCATCCATCAGAATACATTTTATATATTCTGCAAAAACGGGATCTTCGCAGAGGAGCTTTACGCAGTTCTTTGACATTGGGGACTGGTGGAGAGAGAGAGAGAGAGAGAGAGAGAACACTGAAAGTCACCACTGGGCATATGGCTCTGCCCCAGCACCGTCTGCAAGACACCTGACCAGGCCCACTCCTGTTCTGAATTCGTACTGGACCATTTTAACAATAGGAATATTTCAGGTCTATCAGGTATCAGTAAATTGTACAAATTAATTATTGTCAACTATTATTTTGCATTTTTCTTTTATAAAGTTTATTCCCTAGGATGCCAGTTTATCACCATCAGTAGGGATCTGGAGGGACAGTGTCCCATGAGCCAACTACAGGCCCCTCTTACAGAGGTGCCCAGGCCCCTCCCTTGCAGTGGGCACACGATACCCAGATTTGGAGATCTCTCTATTTTTATTTCATCGTGGCAGTTTTTAGGCCACAGAAACAGCTGGGAGTTGACAGAGGCAGGATGAGGGTCACCCTGCCAGTACCCCGTGCTGCACAGGACCTAGGGTGTACTGGGCTCAAATATAATTTGCTAGATTTTTATACTTAATTTAGCAGGTTTTATCAGACAACTGGCAACATAAGCAGAGGCTTTTTTCTATTCAAAATACTTGTATTTTGAATGATTAGACAATACCCACTAGTGAAAGTTTCCAGGTTAATCTCCAACACTCGTTGTATTTTGGCTGTGTTTCCGTTCCCTTAGTTCTCAAGCCACGGACTCCTACCTGAGTCTGACAAAGCTCGGTCCAGAGCTTGGGGAACAGCGCAAGGTGCAGCGGCAAACCTTCGTACGCAACTAGGACACCTGAAATTTGGAGAAAATAAGTTATCGTCTGAGAATTTTGCTGGAGATACTCACTTCCTGATGAAAGTAGCCCCAAGGTGCCCATTTCATTTGCTAAGACCACATTCTATGCGTTTTTATAATCAGAAATACCTCTTGTCTGTGAAGTTTTTACAGCGCGTTTAATACATACACATAATGCTTCAGCATATCTATGGAAAGTATTAAAAAACCCCTAAAGAGCTTCATTATTAAGCCAGGCACCGCTGTTACCTACACCCTGAAAGAGTCGAGTGACGCACGGAACAGCAGCAACCAGTGCCTGTTCCCAGTGTGCTGTGTAACTGGCACAGCGGGCAGGAGATGCTCGAGCTACAATCGGAAGAACATCACTCTGGATAAAATTACTTTGGTATAGTTGTATTTGTCTAGAAGTGGTATTTAACCATAATCATATTTAATCATGTTACCAGCTTCTACAGGCAGAGAAAACAAGAAAGCACAGGGGTGTTTCAGAAGGTGGTTCATTCTGGTTAAGATACTTAAGAATCAGAATTTCTCTTGGAAGGGATCTATGGTTCTCCCCTGACTACAGAGGACAATCTGGCTGTACGTCTCATTTTCAGACAACTGAAGTGAGACAGCTCCCAGTCTGTGTCCAGGTAGTAACTGCCTGTCTGACACTGCACCTACCACACCAGGTAACTCAGCTTCTCCCCAAGGCTGAGTGGGGGAAGATGAAATGAAAAAAAAGTAACTCCACAATATGCGTTTGGAGCAGCACATGGACTTAATGAGGCAAATCAAGGCGGATGCTCTCCTGCAGAGAACCAGCAACAGCTGGAGTAAGCCAGATAAAGCCACGAATGCCTTGTCCACACACCAAAAAAATAGGTTTACATTGTGAAGGAAGAAACCCAAATACTGGTGGTATCTACTGGCAGAGCTGAAACAAGTATCAGGTACAAACTATGTGACTGAATGGTTATAAACTTCATTAAATGTTGTGATGGTTCCCAAAACTGTGGGGTAAAATAAAGCTGGGTTGGTAACAGCAGACCCAGTGCCAGCAGTGGCTGTCCAGGTGTGCTCCTGGGCATGCTGCCATAGGCAGAGATGCTGAGGATTCAGGATCCGACCCAAAGCCACCTATACTGCCAGGAAAAAGCTTCAGAGAGTCCTGTATTAAGCTCTAAATGTGCAAGGAGACTGAATCCTCACTGGACAGGCCCAAAGTGTGACATCATGGAGGTATGACCTCACTACGTTATACACATCATGCGGTTTTGTGGATAAAAATAATGTCCAGAAGGATTAGTGCAGCAAGTTTCACAAGCTCTGCTTTTTCTTAAAAAATTTGAATTTAAAACTTAGTGGAGAAACACTCTTCAGTTATCACAGAAAAAAAACTCCTTAGGCTGTTTAACCTTCATACTTACTCATTTTAACTAAAGTTTCAGTAAACTTTTCACAGTTGATTGCAACGCGACAGAGTAGGTGGATGAACTGATGATAAGAAAAGAAGTAGTCTAGCAGCATGCGATCGTAAACATCATCTTTGCCCTGAAGATTTAAGAGAGCTTTGTTTAAACTACGTAAGCGACTGGACAGCAACCAGGTTTCCCAAATCTTACTGCACTTCTTGCCCCAAAAGCGTTTCAACAAATACTTTGGGGAATCGTGATGGGAGTTTCCAGGTGTGAGCCAGGGCGGCTGCGCCCCTCACCCAGCCCTTGGCAAGCAGGACACTGAGCTGGGAGAGGGATGGCAAATGCAATCCCCCCACCAGTAAAACATTTACTGTAGGATTCCAAATCAACAGCCTGAGAAGCTGCACGAATACCACGTCTTGAAGACGACAAGAAAAGAACACATCAATTTTAAATCATCTACAGATACCTACATGTACATACACCACTGCTTTTAAAATTGTCATTATCAGCTACTATCTGTGGAAGTCAGAATTTTTTCAAGACTGAGCTTCACAAGCTTTCAAAGCACTACCTTCAGGAATGTCTCAAACAAAATAATAAATATATGCCAAGGGTCTTGTGTGCCAATATTTTAATATATTTTGGATGTATATGCTTAAAATGGCATCAGATTCTGTTGACCAGAGTGCCAAAAGAAAACTCAAAACCTCAAAAGCAAAGAAATGCAATCTTATACAAAACATGTAAACCCACAAGGAAATGTAGTTGTGGATGTGGCTTTAGAGGCTTAAAAATCTCCTGGTTCCTGATGTATAGTAGGCATTATAAAGTGTAAATATCGTCTCATATAACATGACGACTTTTAAAGTTAAAATATTTACATTATTTAGTGTCACATCCTTTACCTCTGGGTACCACTACAGAAAATTCCTGGTTCTACACAATTTTTAAAAAACCTTTGGTTATACAGTAAATTTGATGGTGCACAAATATAGAAAGCATCATTTTGAAAGCTGTAAAAAAGAAGGGTTACTTACCCTACAGTAACCGTGCTTCTTCGAAATGTGTTGCCCACACAGATTCCCATCTACGTGCACATAGGCCCCATGTGCAGGAGATTGGATTCTTTCTGAATAGCAGTGTCCACTGGGGCTGTGCCTGCACCCAGTGTGTCCTTGCGACCACTGTACCTGAGGGCATAAGGGGGATGGCGGCTTCAACCACCACTCAATTCCTTCACCGATAAGAACCCCCTAGGACAGGACTCGGAGTTAGCACAGGGGGGGGACCACAGAATCTGTGTGGACAAAGCATCTTGAAGAACCACAGTTACCGTACAGCAAGTAACCAGTTTTCCTTCTTCAAATGATTGTCCATACATATTCCTGTCAGGGTGGGATTCACCTTACCTGACTTTAGCCATCTAAAATCTAGTCACTTCAGTGTTCCCTGCATCAGCGGAGAGACAAACAAGGCTCCCCAGATGCAGGTGTCCAGGACAGGAAGGAGGGTAACTCTTCATCTCCTTCTGAGGGTAACTCTTTGTCACCATTAACCACAGGAAGAGCTGGACACTGACCTTTTAGATAGGCAAAGTTACGTGAGCTGAATCCCACCCTCGCTGCACCTGTATAAACGGGACGTGGCAGGTGACTGGGAAGTAGCCCCACCGAGGCTGGCATCCCCCCAGAGGGAAATGGAAGGTAAGAGACTCAAAGCCCTGTGTGGTTATTTCAGGAGGTGGTGTTTTACCCCAACAAATAGTAGGTTATGCCTCGGTCCCGGTGGAATGGACTCTAATGAACCCTGGAGGATCTACTCTGCTCTCTGGTAATAAACCTTAACGAACTTTGAAACCCAACAGGACAATCCCTGGGCAGTTCCTGAATTTTCTTTATATATGCCACAAACAGATTGGAAGCTTATCAAAATGTCCGCTCTGGGTCTTTTTCTGAATACAAGATTCAAACTCTTATCATGCCTGGACTATGTAGCTGTCACCAAGGGCAGGGAAATGGTGCTTCTGGAGTGCACATCTAGAATGGAGTATATGAGGACAACACATCTTGAAGAAGAATTTATGCTTTGCTTACAAAGAAAACGCATTATGCTACTGGATTCTTGTAATAGTTTTACACAAAGGGAAAACAACAGAGAAGTAGTGGTTTGTGAGCCCCTCCATGACATACCTTGCTGGCTTCCACCATTGTGGGCAAGAGGCACATATTAAGTTCAGGACGCGGAGGACGAATGTTGCTTTTTCCCCCTATTAATTTCAAATTTTCACGACATGGAAAATAAGGTCCAAGAGACACTGTAGTATAAGTTAGGATAAAATAGGGATATATTAAAAAGGTCAATATTTGATATCAGCAGGGAACGCGATAGAGTAATAACAGTGTAAGAGAACTTCAAAAGACAATCACTGAAATACCTACTTGGGATATTACTGTGGTGGTATGTACAATGATTGTGCTGTAGAAATGGAACCAGAGTATGTAGGAAATCATGAGGACTTAAAAGTACAAGCTCCTTGAGGACATCTACAAACAAAAAGTTGTTTTTGCTATTACATATTGTTATTTCTTAACAGCAAACAGTTTAACTTCAGGCTCATGCATTTTTAAATTCTCTTTCATAGCACTTTGGCTGAGCACCGTGGAGGCAGACTCTGCTGCCAACAACACGGAAAGTGAACACCCCTGAACCAGTAACATTCCCTTCACCGCTGCCACTGGGAGAAAACCTGCTCAGTGGTAGATCGACCACCAGTGAGAGGGTGCTCCTTGTAGAAAGCAGAAGCTCAATAAAATTACCCTCTTTCCTTCTTCTTAAACATTAGCAGGTTTGACGCCTGGAAAATGCCAACCAGCAGCAGTCAGGAGGACAAGGAGAAAGCCACTCAAAATAGGGGGAAAATGGCAATTTGGACACAGTTTTAGGATTTCATCAACATGTACAAAATGCAGATTACGTCCATTAAATAACACTTAAAAAAACTAAACTATAAAAGCTTTTTGAAATAGGTCTTCTAATGCCAGAGATACACATATATAATGTCTACACTTACAATTATAAAAGCAAATCCATTCAATTCTACAAGGTACTTAACTTCACTTTTATTATTACACCTTCCAGTACTGGATGATAAAACCGCTAGAAACGGCTGCTCAGACTATGGTGGTCACTGTGCACCCTTCCCAGTGGAGCAGTAGTTACTATTTGAATTTCAATATAAGATTTGGGATTTGATTCTAAACTCATTGATGCTTGAATTTAGGAGTTATTCCTTACTCATGCCCCTTGTCAGGTAGCAAGTTGGTTCTCCCAAAATGCAGGCTGACCTTTTGTGCACAGAGTCTGCATGCCTGGGGAAGCGGGAATATTAATTTTAACCCAACAAAAGCAGAATTATTTGGAAGAGGAACAATGACAATACCAGTGTATCAACAATATTAATATAAACAACCCCACTCGCACAATCTACAGAGTATCTAGTAAGCATTTGTGCTTGCAAAAATGGAATTTAAATTTCAAAGCAGGTAACTGCATAGAACAGGTCCCCCTGGCTGCAGTTACACCACTAGGACTTACCAATACAAGCGTTTCTAAGCTCTGGGGGACTATAGGAATTTAGCAGAGTCAAGAGCTTATGGGCAAACTCAATTCTCTCCTGCCACTGAATGAGAGCTTGCTTCACATCTGCAAATACAAAACCCAGAGAAAGCCATTAGGCCCATTTCTCAAAAGCTCATTAAATAAAGCATAGAAATTTACTGCTGAAAAATCTCTTTTACCTCTAGCATGATTTTAATCAGTCTAGAAACTTGTTAAATCTCACTGGCCTACTGCTATTAAATTCACTTAATCTAGTTTCATATTATGTCAATAAATAAGTAACAATTTAATAACTTAATAATCACATCTCCTACTGCTTGGGAAGTTTGTACACAGAGATAATAGTCAAGGTAAAATACTAGGGTTTGGGTCACGAAAATTAACTAAAGACAAACAGGCACGATCCTTTCAAGAGTCATAATCAAACCTTTTCTTTGAAGATATGGACGTGTTGACTTAAGAACCGAAAGGAAAATAGACAGAAGTTCTACCAGGTCTCCAGTCACATGGCACGCTGTGGCCTCGTGGTACATCATGTGCAATGTGTTAAAGGACTATGAAGAAAAAAAAAAAAGCCAAAACTTTAAACTTTACAGTCTTAATTTGTTTTCAAAGAAAAAGCTCTCTATTAGTGGCTCAATGTAACATTTTCACACATAACATTTATCTAAAAGGCAATAAGCAAAGAGTAATTTGAGACTTGGTATTTTTGTATGTCTTTAATCCCAATCTTTCTGTGCCAACATGCAAAGCAATATTTGAGATGCATAAAGACAGTTGATACATAAAGAAGACAGACACATAAAGAAAGATGCCCACATGGGCATGTGAATTTTGGGGGAAAAAAAGTAAGATTAATACAGATGCTGGTCATCTTTAAAAATGCTGCCGAAGGACATACGCTACGTGACTGTGCATCAGATCAATTACTTCTTTTATAACCAGAATACCTTCTAGGCATCTGTTATATATAGAAATATTGGGAAGGAAAAGCAACTAATTTCTGAACTGCAAAAATTCTATCACAAGATGTGCCACTTTTCTGGAGGTGACAGCTCCTCGATGCAGTGCCTTTCACTGGGCAGAACAAGTGACAGCTGCCAGCGAACAAGTGACAATATAAGGCCACGAAATTTAAAGCTGTGAAGCAGCTCAGCTAAAAGCTGAACATTAGTTTTATTTCATTTCTAGCAATGTTTTACATAGAATAAATTGCATCTTATATTACACATTCTTTATAAACTTAATTATCCATTAAACTAAATTAGCATGGATCAGGGTTAACTAGAGATGTTAAAAAGTTCTTTTTATACACGTGTGTAGGAATTTTAGCCTACTTACAAGTTCCATGTATGAATAAAGTTATAGCACAGTTCCTGACTTCTCAGCCCTAGTTTACTGACCGTAACCTAACTGTATTTAACCAGAAGGTTACACTTACAATAAACTTGTGAACTAAATTTTCCAGCAGTACTGCAATGCCTTAATTCTTATTTTTCTAACTGATTTTGTAATTCCAGCTTTTTCTATCACACTTTGTCCTAGAAAATACAAACTAGTGACATTAAAAAGTTAAAGAGAATTTTTTATATAAACCGTATTAAGAGAGAGTTGGAAAGCAGCCAGTAACAGTTCACAGGGTTTTAACAACATCCTTTAGGCTTTTCCCAGCACGAGTGGATCTATGAAGTGAAACCACTGGTGGGCCGGGTGCTCGACACCCAAACTGCACCACTTCAGGGCTGCCTTAGTTAATCTTCCCCCCATCTCTAGTCTGGTCTAACTAACTAACTAACTAACTCACTCACTCACTCACTAACTCACTCACTCACTCACTCCGGTCTGGTCTCCTGGACCAAATACCCATTTACAACTGGAATATACTATATGTGCTCCAGAAATGCATCTTCAGCTTTAGTTTCATTGTAAAGAAAAATAGGTTATGCATTCTTAGATCACTCCTTCTTGGAAACAAAAGCACAGTGGGTAGGAAAAATAGGAGAATAACCTCGAAAGTGCCTCAAGAAGTGTTTAGAAATATAAATCACAACTGCAACCCAATATCCTTTAATTCTGTGTTTTAACCTGTTGCCTTAACACCTCTTAACTAGTAACCACTGTGTGACTGTGCTACGCCATTTACTCACACCTCATCTGTAATAAAAACACTGACACCAAAGAAGCATAAACTCACTCCTCTCAACAGAATCTGTTGGTGATTTACCCTCTGTCTTACAAACAGGCAAATATTTTCCTGATCTTTTTACTACGAAAGAAATCTTACTAAAGACAACAGGGGAAGTATCTGAGTGCAGAAAGCCAAGGCTGATTTCCTACCACCCATGACATCTCTTGCTCCTTGCAACTTTTCCAGTAAACCTCATTTACTCTCCGTTATGAACCCCAGTGCAAGCTTATTTGTCCTTGATGTATGACACATCACCCTTTTATTTTTTGATTTATTTCTTGATCATCTTTCCTATTTAAGCTATATCCTTTTCTAGTTATCCTACCAAATCACTGTTATTAACTCATCTGTTATCTTTATCCTGTATTAAGATTTGTATTGCCTCAAATTTATGTACTTAACCTCTTACATTAGTGTTGTGACGAGCAAACTGTCTGATCAATCTTCTTTTGTCCTTCCTAAGATTCTCAAAATTGCAATAAATAACTTTACTTAATCAACATATTTCTTATCTTTATTTTAAATGATACCATATTAAACCAATTTAAAGCAAACACATTGCCAGGAAGGAAGTGATGCCTTGATAAGAATGCAGGGTGTTTATTATAACGAAATGACAAAGTCTTTACCTCAGTCATCAGAATCAACCCTCTATTAAATACAACAAGAAGTCTGTCTTCATCAGATTCTAATAATATTCTGAAGGCACTAGGAAAAAAATCCAAACATTGAAAACACTGAAAAAATACACAGAATCTTTCCATAATTCATACAAATGCTTAAAATTTTATGCTTGTGTTATATTTTGGAAAATAATTACAGAAGAACAAAGAAACCCCAAAAGAACATAATTATTCCCTTCATTTTTTCCCCCACTCTTTCATTTAAAGACGTCTCTGATGTCAACTTCCCTTATGGTATCAGAAGTGATTTATAAACAGCCTTTACAGAAATATTTCCCAAATAATGTCTGCAAAAATGTTAAAAACTGAGGAAAATAATGTACTTCAAAAGACAGAAGTTTGTGCTTGCCAAATGACACATTTCAATAGGTTCAGTTATGCACACGTTTGGACTTTTAAATGTATAAAAACATTTCTATCAGAACATTTCCTGCTTACAGCAAATAACCGCTGATGCATAACTAATGAACCCTTCCTCTCAACTCAGAGATTCTTCCAGAGCATTTGGGAAACGTGGCTGTGGGCCACGACAGGTGACGGTATGAAATGCCTTCAAGTTACACAGGTCACTCTTCAACAGGTGCATTTAAAACCCCCAACACCTGACCTACGTACACAAGCAACTTGTAGTTACACTGAAAATACCCGAGCAAAGTTTCACCGAGTCTATCACCACTTGGTCAATCACCAAGATAGACTATTAAAAACTCGTTGAAGGTAAGACACAATTAAACTCTGTCCCACTGCCACAATTTCTAAAAACAAACTCCTGCCCCAACGCAAATCATCTCCACAGCAGCTGAAATTCCTGTTTTGCCAATCTAGACTAAGCATAGTAGGCCTAGAATGGAATTTCAGCTGAATTAGAATATCGATTGATTTGGTTTTAGGTTTTTTTCCAAGGGCTTTACTGATGCAATTTTGCTTAGCGTTTGTTTTTGAACCCTAACAATATGCAACTTGGTTCTCACCCGTTTATTGTAAAATATTTGCTTAGTTTCTGAATTTTCAGCTGATGAAACATTCTAAAATAACTTCTATTCACTAACAATGGATTGTGGAAAAAAAAGATTATAATTGAAACTTTCTGTTTGCTTACTTTTGAATAGGAGCATCCCCAAAACTTTTTCAAAAAAACCATCAAAACACATGCACTAATTTTTATTGTACTTCACATTTGGCAAAATGTAGTTCTTAGTCAAACAGGATTAGACTATTGCACTATGACTTCATTCCTAACGTACCTTATTAAAGTAGTCCAACAAGACCGTCCGTCCAAGCAGCGCAGGTAACAGCTTATGGTTGTTTTCTTAAATTGCTTTATGTCTTCTATCTCTTCCTCTCTCATCTCTGGTCTCTGAGCTACAAACAGTTGCATGAGGTTAAACAGCTCTTCTACTGCCTAAAACACATAAAAATATAAGGTTAGAGTAATCTCTCCCAGTGCGCTACCATTTCTGTCTTATTTGCATTATTTATCGTGTATTAACTTCTACTAAGTAACACATGTTTCAATGCAATGGGCTAAATCTTGGCCCTATTCTAGAAACTGAAAGCAAAGAAGAAACTCACTGGGAATTCCTCCAGCTTAGTGTGTTGTAAAGCAAGGCGCTTTCTTGAGACCACCATTAAAAGCTACTCCTTGTTTCTCAGGACTAGACTGGGGTACAAATTATTGAAGAATAGTGGAAACGCCAGTGTCTGCTTCCAGATATATTAAATAGTTCTTTTAATCTCTTGCGTTAAAAGAGACATTTGGAAATACTACCGATGAAATGGTATTTTTTTGGTATCACTCTACTTACCCCTGGGTACTGACTGGCATGTGGCGTGAGATTCTTGAAGGCCCACTGGATATTCTGGTGAGAAGCCAACTGCCTGGTGAAGGCAGGGGACTGCTCGCAGCAGAGGCGCAGGATGCCATAGTAGGCAGGCAGCATCCCGCGGTTAAAGAGCACCACGTCCTGATCGTCGTGGTCTGCGAGGATGTAATTGAAGGCAATGTTCTTCGTCACCACGGGATTCTGGACAATAAGGCGCACGTTCTCTGGACAGTCGACACACACGTTATACCAAAAAGACAGCAAAGCCTGTTTGTTGTGGTTGGTGGCAATAGCTGGCTCAGAAAGTTTAGGCTGGAAAAGGTTCCATAAGTCCATGAAGTAAGTAGAAAACATGAGCTTCTCAGTTTTGGAGATCAAACAGTACGTCATGAAACTAAAGTAGGGCACAAGTTTTGTAGTGCCGTGGACAGCAGCATCAACATAAAGCTTAGCTCTTGAAAGAAGGCCAAGAAGCACATTGTAGACTTGATGCAGAACTACTGTGGTGTCTGGACTGAGAGGCAGATCGCGTGTGGGGATGTGCAAAGAGCGAGTGGATCGGAACATCTGACGGAAGGAATTGCTTGGAATAAGCGACACCAAGAGATAGGCTGCGGCTTCAAATGAAAACACATCTGTTACACCTCTGGAAAATGACACGCCTGCTCAACAGTCAGTTAATCACAAGTTAAATTACATCATGTGTTCCACTTACAGATTTCAAAGCATTTTACACAGTCTGGTATTACTATAGTCACACTGGAGGTGAAAAAAAATATCAGAGTGGATAAGACTAGCACGTTAAAAGTGGCTTTCAGGGACCCTTCACCCCATATTCCCATCTGCTGCTTCTAACCACTGAAACACAATGAGCCCAGATGCCTCCTGTGACTAAACCATGTACTGGTTGATCAGGCATCATTACCTCTTCAGAGACGTTTACGACTGGAGTCTGTTGCAAAGCTGTACCTCCAGTGTCCACATCTCCCTCAACCACAGAAAAGGTATTAAAAGTTCCATGTGGCCTGTTAGTGTGGTATCTCCTTTATATAAAAATTTAGATGCAGGAAAGGCTGAAAGCATGATCTTGGCAGCAGCCAAAACCTCTTGGATTATTTCTTTTTCTTCTTTCTTTGGGTTTTCCTAGATCTTGTAAATTTAACCACATAAGATAAAGAACCTACTAATGTATTATTCAAGTTACAAAATGAAATTATGGTTTTCATCAAAACCAGGTATCATGTCTCGATGAGGCACCACAGTTGTATTAATGTTTTAAAATACAGCAATCCTAAAACAATTGGAAAAGGAGGAAAAGACAAGTACAAAAGCACGTATTTCATTTGTGACAGGAACACCACATGCATAGTAACTTGCTACAACAGAGAATAATTTTCTTCAATTTAGATTAACTTACAAGTTCTCACTCTAGGATAGTTATGTGCCAGAAGAAAGCGTTCAACCCAGTTTTCCATATTTTGCAGCACCCAGCTGTGAGCTAGTTTGTTTCGAGGTGTTTGCACAGCAAGCCAATCCAGGCACTGAGATGGGTTGTATTCTATGACCTGAAAGAAGAGTGGAAGAATCAAAAATAATACATTAATGGAATCAGTACATATTATCAAGGTTAAAAAACCAGCAAAAATAACTATTATGGCTTTCAAAATATTTTTTCAAAATATTTGATAGGGCTATCAAAGCACCTACAAGCCTGAGGTTCTCTGGCAGACAAAAAAAATTACTATTAAAATTTCACTACTGTGTACTTCTGAATCTCATTCAGAGATCTGAAAGTTCAATCTAAGCCCAGGAAGTGACCCTAGATATCCTTTCTGCATAGTTTGTGATCCTTAAGTGTTGGAACATTAGCGACTTAGAAAACTGAACAATTTTGTCTCCATAAACAAATAAACTTTTTTTTAAAAAACAGCTAACACAAACCCTAAACACTGAATCAGTATTTTCAAGTTATATCAAAAGAACATAAATGGTATGCAAATAAGTTCATACAACTTCATGCTGAGGACAGCTATTATGTTTTTTATATATATGCAATTTCTAGGAGTAAATTCATCTAGTGCTTTTCAAAGGTAATGAAAAGCCTGTGGTGTGCTGTTGCAGTTATCAAAACCTTACAGAGAATAAGGACAAAACGTAGCTTCCTGTGCCCTTCTCCTTCTGTGTAGTTAAAAATTTGCATATTATTTGTCCAATAAATCTAGTTTGCTCATTTGCTAGTTTTTAAAAACTGTCTTCATTTTACCTTGAGGTCCAGGTGCCCAGACAAGGAAAAAGGAACTCTGTCTATTTAAGGAACCGCAGGCAGTAACTGAATTGCTGAAGCTGTTCCAACTACTCTAATCCACCTGAAGAATATCAGCAGCTGACATGACCAAATCTCTGCTTATAAAATTTTAATCTCCATTTAAAAATAAACACATTAAGAACAATCTCCTCCCTTTTTTTAGAAATGACAAATTGATCTGTCAAGCTTCCTTCGTAATAGCTGGAGGGCATCTCCAGGAACGAGACTATCATCGTTCACTGTCTTCACCACTCAATTGCTTTTGAACAACTTCTAGAAACTGGAGTGCCCGCAAAAGTAGGTTCTACACCCTAAATCTGTCTGTCTCTGCATTAACCACTGGGTCTCTCATCTCTGCCTACACAATTTTTGTCTCTAGACCTGTGTCAATAAGGAAGGATAACAACGCTGGCAACACCAGGGTCTGAACTGATGACTTTACTGCTAAAAGCTTGGCTTTCCAACAGACACCTGCCACTCACTTGCTGCCTCCTCTATAGGTTCAGTTTGTGTAGTGAGAATAAGGAGGGAAATAAAAAAGAGGACTGTTTAACAAATTCCATTCATGAACTTTGTGGCTACTTACTGAAGCATGGAACACATGCGTGTCATGCCACAACCTGTGTATTATCAATAACTCTCTTGGAAAGGTTTCCTCATTGCAGAGATAAATTAATAATCTACTGCTTCCCCGTGTACAGAAAGCAGAGAGATGTAATTCTTGACCTTGAGATGGGCTTTGTGAACACTCGTTACCTGGGGTACAGCCATTACAGCTAATCCACATGCAGATCAGACACCTAACAAACACTTGGTATATGCTTTTCCAGATTACCTAGTGATTCCTATCCTGTAATTGCTCCTAACTAAGCACATTCCTTTTAATTAGGAATATCTATCCCACAGCACTTCAGTGGGTCTCAATTCTGCACAGTAATAACCTTTTACAACCCCCCCTCACACTTTTTAAGGAGTATGAAAGAGAATGAACGTTCAACAGCTTGTTCTCAGCAGTCTTCAGGCTGGACACACTGTTCTCAGACAGTAATAAAGACAGTAAATTATGCTGGGAACAAAGAGCAGCTAGTTGAAGTTAAAGTTTTAATTCCCAACCTATTTCTCAGATCAAGGAATTAATCCCTGTGACAACTTGGTTTAAAAGTCTCTTTCTTGCTTTAGAAAAGCAAGCAAGAATGGTCCTGGAACACAGAAATTATTCACTAGAGTCAATTTAGCACTATTTTATGGGGTAAAAATGGTAATGAGTATTTTACAGAGAGTAAAAATGCCAAACCAATATTCAGAAGACCAGCACATAATGGACAAAAATTCCAAACAAACTAAGAAAGGATGGGCCTTGAAAAATGTTACAATCCTTGCAAAAGGATAACTGAGAAAAATACGTGGAATTTGCCTTAAGAAGCATTCTAGACTCTTAGAATGAATCAATTTCTCATTAAACCAAAATTTCAACTTTAACTGAAATACCAGTTAACCTGAATATGGTTAAAATAACACTAAAATTTCAAATGTCTATTAGCTGTTGTTGTTTATTAGGAAGAGAAATGGTGATTAAAAAAGTCATGAATCAATGCAGCAAGGATCAGGATAAAATGCAAAACCCTTTTCACAGACATAAAAGAATGAACAAGAGAAAGACAATTTAGCTTCTGTTTTCTTTTACATGTTGTACCTCCCATATCCTCTGCAGAATGTAAGAAGCGAAGGGTGGCATTCCTGGAGGTCCACCAGCAAATTCCATGAGCATGGTCAGCAATTTGAAAAAAGGATTGGCAGCCTGTAATGTATAAAACCAAAAATATCCATTTTGATCTATTTAATTTCATCCACTATTTTTCTATGAGACTTTAAAATAAACCCCAAATAGTTGCATAAAAATATACTTCTATGAACTTCTGACACAAACATTTATATTACTTTTAATCCCTTATTACTTAATCTGTAAATAATCCATATATAAATACAATTTAATTCTACTGCATGCACATATGGATACAGTAGAATTAAGCCACTTTTTATAGCTAATGCAAGGCAACATGATCATACTGGTTGGGATCAGTTTAGTAGAAGTATAGAGTTGCAAGGAAGTAACAGTAATGTTGTCTGAGACAGTCAGACAATATTCTGACCAACGGGGGGAAAAACGCTGTACAGTCTTGAAAATTCACTAATTTATCCTGTTTTACAGATATAGAAGATTTCACTGTTTCAGAGAACTATTATTTTTATGTATTTGCATAACATGTTACATGGATCCCCAAAAGTTTATCGAAAAGCATCACATTTTGAGGGTTTACACTGATCACTATTATTGGCATACTGTTTCAAAGGAAAACACCAGCCTTTCTACTCTAACATGTTGGTTCTAATATCAATATATTTTGGTTTTTAAGTTTGCTAAAACTCACCCTGTTTTAACAATGCTTCAATAAAATGGTTAGTTGGTTTATTATATATTTTGCACCTCACTAAAAATGTCTGCGGTGCATATGTATATGTGTAAAAGCATAAAAAAAGCATAAAAATGTAGCAACTGTTTGCACAGCAGGAGGGGAGGTGATTGTCATTTGATAGTGCCCATTCTATCACACAAAGCAAAGCTGGCACGAGAATGATTTACTATGTGCTGCTTTTCCACCCACGATCATGTCTCCTCTGCTTGACATGCCCTCAATTTTGCCCAATTGTTTTTTTCTTTTCTGACAGCAGTACACAAGAACTTTCTTGTGTGAGCAGACACTTTTCCACCCTGTATATATTTCCCATGTGGAATCCATTCGAAGCCGAATCCATTTGGTACTTTTGTTATTACCAGGGCAGGAATTTACTTTCTGACTGAGAAATGTGTTTGCATGCACAGAACTCTAAAATACTGCCCCAAAACTTGAACAACCAGGTGATAATTACATAGCTCCACTTATTCTAGCATGCACATTTCATTGTTACCAAATTTTTTTTTAAGTTCACATAGGTGGAGAATCTAGAAATATGGTATTTGGCTTTGAATAAAACTTTCATCTTAAACTGCATACCAGATTTCTCCTTTAGAAAACTTAATACACAGTTCAGTTAGACTTTACCTAATGTCACAAAAACTTCCATGGATCATTTCCATGCAAGATTTTTGATTAGCAAAGTATTATTTAAGCAATTTAAAACATACAACTATTAATACAAATTATTTAATATACAGGTAGTATGTTTACATACCTCAGGAGTCAACTTTGCTATAGATGTGAAAAGCATGGACACAATCTTAAAAACAAAACAAACAAAACTCACTTAGACTTGTGCTTATTCAGTTAAAATAATAAAAATCACCCCATTACACTTATTAGATCAAGAAAAAGCTACAGTTTCTGATACTTACATGTTCTGCGAGTCGATTGTTGTATCGACACAAACTGAAAATGAGATTGCAAGTTTGCCTGATGTTAATACCATCACGGATATGTTGAAACAAAAAAGGAAAACCCTGCAAAAAATAGTAATATATTAGTACGCTGTCTACAACTATATACACACAGAGGTGCATTTTTTTTGAGGCTTATACAGCCATATTCGAGTGAATTACCTTTCCTCCTGTTAACGCTGCCATGTCATTTTGTGACAAAGTCAAATGCCTAAAATACAAAAAAAAACTTTATCATTTTACTTCAGAGATTACAAAGTAAGGCTAAGGAGAAATACAGGACTGAGAGTGTCAGTTTATATTCTTCAATATCACAATATAAAAGAGAAAATAAAGGTACTGACATACAACAAAAATTATATATATTTTGTACTTAAACCAAGAAAAAAAAAATCCAGATTTGGGCAAGTGAGTGGGTTCAAGGATTTATCCTGAGTCTTTTATTTGGCCAGTAGTGACATAACATTTCTCTTTCAAAAGGTTAAAATACAATGGGCCCATATACAAGCTCATTTGTGCTGTTAAAAATATCTCACAAAAAAACCTCCAAGCCCATAAAATCACTAACTCCTTTCTGAACTAGTCTAGATTAGAATTTACTTTACTTTGGTTTTTCAGAAGCTGTTACCTTTCTGAGCGAGACTGTTCAACTAGAAGAGCAATCAAGGCAATCATCTTCTCAAGTGCAGCAGGCCTGTATTTTTCTTCTGCTAAAGAAAGTATATCTTCCTCTTCCTCCTCTTCCTCCCCTTCTTCCTCAGAAAGTACTTCAACCTGTGGCTGAAGGAGAAAAAGAGACAACTTCAATGTGGACATGTCAAGCCTTAATTTCAAAGAGCCTGTACATGGATTTGCAGATATTCTGTCCTTTTATTCAAAGCAACATAACAAATGTGTATGAATCAAACCAGGTAAATATCCAATCGCTTGATTTTCATGTTGAAACATCCATTTTGCATAAATCAAATTGTATTTACAAATGCAAAAGGTGGGCTGGTTGGAGCCACCTGAGATGGCGGTCTATTTAGTAAAGAAAGCAAGTAAATTTAAAAGTTTAACATCTACAATAGGAGAAAAAAAATCAAAAGTTACCATTAATTGCACAAAAAGGTCAATTTCAATTGCTTCTACTTAATATCTATTTCTATACTAAATAGAAACGGCCAATTCAGCATATTTTTAAATTATTATAATCACTTAAACATTGAAAAAATTGCACGAGTAAAGTAATTTTAATTTAACAACTGAAAGATGGTTGAGAAGAGACAGCAATAACAATCATGTACATAAAATATGAAAGTCTAGTTCTCATTATACAAGATATTCAAACTTACATTTTCAGGTCCTTTAGTTCCCATGTAGAAATGGACCATAGTAGATATGGCTTGCAGCGAAAGCAAGAACTGGCTCTGAAATACACAGACATTGAATTACCATAAAATACATACAGGCATATACACCTAAATCCCAAACCCAGAAGGTTATACTCACTTCCTCTTCTCCCATTTTAGCGAATTCGTAAAGAAAGGCAAAGTATTCTGTGAGATGTTTACTGTGAGGCTTAACACCGTGCTCCATGATTGACAAAAGAGTCTTCACAAAGCGTGTTACACAAGAGCGACTGCCGATATCTTCCACAGGACCATCCATGTCATCCGAACTGAAAACAAAATCCAATTTAGGTACTTCACAGGCACGGAACATAAAATCATCTTGAACCAGTCAAAAAATAAATAAATTCAGGAAAGTGTAGTTTTCTACTCTGTCCTACTCTCATACTCAGATCTCCAACACTTTCTCTTATGCCAAGTATAGGTTAGATATTTCCTGACTTTCAAGAAAGAATGCTGTTACAGCTCATTTTACCATAAAACTAAGGCAAGGCAGTCTCCTAAACACACATGGAGGATCCTGACAAGGCAGAAAATACCCACTTTCAACCTTACTCATCTTCTGAAAGTTGGAACTTATCACTGAATAAAACAAGTGACAGCCTTTTAAAGTAAGGCTTCCAGAACATTAATTCTATGTTTTGCCATGAAAACTGTATCTTCGTGTCCTCAGTTTTGTTATGGCAGTACAGTTATTACAAACCCTGACACTTTTTCTCTGCAAAAAAGTTATTATCAGGATCATAAGCTTAACCCAAGAGATGAAAGAAAAAACACTTATCTTCTCATTATGTATCAAAATGAGTAAATATTTCATAAGTGGAGACAAAGTGAGAGTTTTCTTGATAATTAACAGAACAAAATAGAATCAATAGGGTTTTTTTCTACTTTTGGACACAGACTGTGAATTAGCTATATGACACAGGACTAGACTAATCTCCAACCTCTTTTACTGGGTGTACAAATAAAATTTGCACCTGTATGCCTCTCAATCCAATTTACAATGGGATTCTCATGTATAAGTAGTGAGATTTACACTTGCAGCATATTACTGGCAGTGAAATGAAAGACTATGCTGAAAATCTAGTCTAAGGAAACAAATGTTTCAAACAACATATCTTTCCACATCACAATATATCTTTTCCAACCACAATAATATTTTTAAATAAATCAGAGCATTTTGGGTAGAATAATAAAGAACGATTAAAACAGCACTATTTTATGTTTACAGGACCATTTTCAATAATTCATTAAATAAAAGTGCTTGCTGTAAGGCATGGAATAAGTAGAAGTTTTCAGGTATTATTATTATTTTACCAGTCTTCCATTCCTGGCTGGAGATAAAGATGTGCATGCACTGGCCTCAGTCTCTGTATCACATGAATACACAAACGCTGGAACATCTGCAAATGCAGAAGTAAATGAACTCCACATGTTCATTCTTTTACATATATGTCAAAACACATTTTCTAAGCAAAGAATATTCTGTCTCCAAGTACCACTTCCAGCTCTATGTGATTTAAAGTTAAAGCTGAGATTGAGATGCCCACATTCCATTTCATAGTGTATTGACACCTCGTATTTTAACGGAGTAGTCAAACCTGGTTCTAATATTGGTGTGCACTGTACACTACTGAAACATGACAAGACTACTGTTCATAAACATTATTTTTTCTCCTATCTCTATTTTCTGAAATTTTCACATAAATTCTTATAGCCAGGAGCCAAATAAAAAAAATCATGCCAAAATTATGTGAAAATTTTAAGGAAATTCTTTCCAGTTATTTTTATTTTGTAAAACATTCATTGAGGATTAGAGCTTTGCCTAAGATCTTGCATAGTTTTTCCATGAAATATTTCCTTTACTGATGTCTTACATACAGGAACTATGGAAATAGTACTTAATAATCAGAAACTCAACTGAAGGATTCAGGTGAGAGAAAGTAATTGCTGAAGTTTCTATCTAAACAACTTGCAAAGGAAGTATACTTTTAAGTGAAACCAATAATAATATTGTGTCTGTGAATATCTAAATGCTACTAATATTGGGGCTTTTTTTCAAATTTTAAAAATTTCCAGAAAAGGGTATTAACAAAGTTTTCTGGCATAATATTATAAAATTAAATCTACCCACAAAACCCAAATGCAGAAGTTTAGAGTTGAAGCTTTCATGACCACTGAATATACATAATCATTTTTAATTTTCTGAAGGTGTATCTTGACACATTGCTGTTGAACCAATTCAGAAAAAAAATAACATAAAGTGTTCAAATTTGTAGAGATCATGAGGGAGCTACAGGAACCTTAATTTGCATCTATTTTGTGACATTTTGTGATCCTAAGTGTACAATGACTTTGTTTCAAAAAACGATAATGCTCCCACGGCCAAATACATTCTCTAAATCATATGCAAGAATGGAAAAGACAAAAATTAGAGGTATTAATAAAAACTTTCATAATCACGTGTCATAATAATTGTCCATTTCTGCTCATGGGTCAAGCAGTCACCTGACTTACAAAGGAACATTTTTTCTTACCTGTCTTACAATCTGATTGGGACACTTTATTAGAATCTGCATTGGCCACCAATCATCATCAGCCATACGATCCAAAAACCACTGCAGAAGACACATACTTTGTTAGTTTTGTTCCCAACTTGTTCTAGTCCAATCTTCTTTTTGCATGATATTTAAGTCTGAAGAGAAATTGATGTTACTATTATTAAGGAACAAGCAAGTTTTAATCCAAGGGAAATCTAAATGTCTTCTATGCGTGAGAAGAAAGAAATAAAGATCAATAGCATAAACATCAGTATCCATTTCTATCCAGTATCTTCTTATCCCTGGGATCTGCATGCCATTATTCAGTTATCTGGAAGGACACGCTTATCCTGAAAAGTGATGTCAGCCGAATCAAAAATGATGCCTACAATGGAGCATAAGCTAAAGAATCTTGTAGGATAGGGATAGGCTTAAACAAGAATGTAGATCCTGAATTAGATCCCTTTTGCACTTCAACATGTGGAAAAGCCTTACTATATCCAGAGACAGAAACTGTGTAGAAATAACAGAGTGATTCATTCAAAGATAGACTCAGCAAATAATACAGCTGAGTATTCCACCTCCCAGAATTTTGATTTAGTCACAAGGAAAGACAGTTTAAAATCAAGAATCCAAGTTTGTATTCCTTTTATTTTAATTATACCTGAGTATTCTTTACTATATTAACTATCTTCGCTCGTTTTCAGCATCTTAGGACCATATCATACTAATGAAATTTTAATCACCCAACATTTAACAACCTAGAATCAATCTATAAAAGAACAAGGCATTTTATTCATTTCAACAAAATAATGTCTAATGCAGGGTACAGTATGTACTGGGGCTCTTGTACATTTAAACTATCACAGAAAGTCTATTGCAAAATTTTCTTCAGTATCTCAAAATTGTTTTTGCCAAAACCCCAGTGAATTCTTTGTCTATTGTTTCTCAGTCCCTCTCCACTTTGTCCCAGACACCCTACAGGCAGCGTCCTGAAAAATTTTATATAAAAACATTCCTCCGTTTTTTTGTCCTTCTAGCAGTTTTCAGTCTTTCTACATATTAGGTTCAGGATCCGCAGCTTCACAAAAAAGGGGCTGTATGAATTTGTTTTCAGCGGAGTCTGACATTACCTGTTCTTATGCCTCTTCTAAGTCTCTTCATTGCACCACAGCTTTTCAACTCACCACCCTCTTCCCTCGCATTCAACTCCAGTCCTGCCCATTCTAGTCCTTAAATGTTACTCTGTCTTTCCATATCTCTTTTGTGATTTCATTTGAATACCTCTTAATTACACAAAGCAGTATGTAATAATCAATCAAATAAAGAGGTTGTGACATTGCGTCTCTCTTATTCCAGTGACTAAATGATTTTGGCCTGTGGTCTCACCATAGGTTTCTGAAAACAAAAGTCAAGTCACTCCTCAGAATCTGCATTAATCAGAGAGGATGAATTTCATCTCATAGTGCACAAATATGCCAAATACAGTAGTTCATAGTCCAAAATATTCCAGGGATACGAACCTCCAGGAAAGTTAAACAATATATAGAAAGTTGGTTTGTACTTTGCTGAGTTCCTAAGTCACTTACTTCACAAGCTGCCTGACTGTTATTAAACTGTTTTGTTAACAGTTCAATCCACTGAAGCATTGTAGGCTGTAAAAAGAAATACAGAAAAACTATAACTTAAAATACTAAAGTACAACTTAATATTTAAACATTTCTAAATGAACTCTTAGAACACCGAATTTTAAGAATAGTTATTAACACTAAATGCTTTTTAAACTATTAAGTTGCACCTACACAAAAATAACAGTACATCCACTGCAATGAATGCAAGTTACACATAACATGTAGTAGCTATCCATGCAATGCTGTCCAGTTGTAATTGAAATCATATTCTTACTAATTCCAGATAATTTAGAATTACCAGCATTATGTCATCACAGATGAGAAAGAAGTAAAATCTGACCGAGAATAAAGACAGTTCAGACAGAACTTCCTTATTGTTCATGTTAGTATTTGTATCTTAAAAAATTCATGAGCACAACTGTTGCTCAATGGTAAACAATCCTCTCTACAACAAGCACTTCTTGAGACGCGAATCACCCAGGAATTTTCAAATGCAAAGAACACAAGATCTGTTGTTCCTGATGCTTTGCTAAGGCAAAGTAAGCTAAAACCAGAACCCACATTTTTCCCCACTGTGCAGTGCTTATTATAAATGTCTTAAATGACACTGTTTAAACATTAACTTTGTATTTTCTATGGTACTTACTACATCTCAAAATCACTTTCAAAATCAAAAAGTACAGGCATACTTCTCACTATATTCATGCAGCTACTTAATGAGAATTCACAAGTAAATAGAATACCTTTTCCTTTGAATGAATAAATGTCTCTAGTACAAAGGAAGTGCTTAACTGGAAAAAAAAAATTGCACCATTAATTACAGAATGCCTCAATTAAAATGTAAACAAGGTAAAATTTAAAATAAGTACGATATACTTTTGAAGTACTTACCTTTGCTGTCATCAGGGAAACCGCTTTTGGATCTGGTAGTGTGCTTGGGATGCTACTACACAACTGCCACATAAACCTAGAGTCAGTAATTTTATTTGTTAATTAAAATAAATAATGAAAATCTGCAAGAAGAAAAGAAGCATTAATATTACATTTTTTAAGAAAAACTTACCCAAAATATGTATGTTCAAAAATGTTCTTGTCTTGAAGAAACTGCATGTTATCATGCCATATCCACTGAAGAAAAAATGCTAACATCAGATACAAGAAAGCAGTTTATTTCACTACATAAGCATGATTTTAAAAATATTTAAATGCTTGCCATGGCTAAGAAAACAAATTTTTTTTCCTTATGAAAAAAACATTTCTGGAAACACTTTTTTTTTTATTTTAAAGGACTGGTCAAAGTTGTTTTATTCATACTATTGCAAATATTAGTTTTGCTGGCCATATGACTGCAGTCCAGAGCTCAGAACCTTCTCTTCTGTCATCTCATTTTTACAACTGAATTATTCATGTTTTTAGGCTGATATTTTGAGAACTGATCCCACATGTTAAAAAAGAACCACAATTTAAGGCCATATTTTCATGTCTGCAATAAGGTAATAACTTAAAAACCAAAAAACTTGCTGAACACATAGTATTACTGAGATCAATCAGACTTTTCAGTAGCCAAGCTAGGTATGTCTAAAGGTTGAAGTTCTGACCCAAAGCCTGATGAGCTCTGTGAACTCTTGTTAAATTCTTAAGGAGTAAGAATTGACATTATCTCATTAACCAGAAAAGGATTTCGTGCCAGGTCCCCCTGATCCTCTCTCCAGAAAGATGTTTTTGACCAAATCTGTTTGTGGTCTTTTTCACATAAAAATATTTTAAAAGTTTAACTCTGATAAAATCTATTAATATTTTTAACACTGAGAGGGATAAAAAGCATGATCTGATTTGCTGGCTAGGGATGAAAAGTCTTTTTAAGTTAAGTATCTAACATGTGACAGATGATAAAGCAACACTTCTGGCCAGAGGGAGCAGAAAAAGTGGCTTTTCAGGAGATAAGAAAGGAGAAGAATGTCTTACAAATCCTGTATCGGGGATCTATCTAGCACAGTGAGATCCCCAGTGAAATAAGCTGCTCCTGTGTGCTGCCTTTTCTACTTCCTCAGACCACACATGGCTTAAATCCTGTATTTACATAAATAGCCAAATATCCTAAGAGCAGCCCTCATCCCTGAGGAGAACAGGGAGACGTAGCTGCTACTGGGATTTGTTCCCCTGACCAATTTTACTAAAACTTGGGCTACTCTATGACTATGGGGAGGCAGGGATCCTTTCCCTACTGATGCTCCCTATCAGAAGAAGCACGAATAGCCACAGATCACATATTGCTTTCACTTAGAATTTCGCAGCCCACTAGCAAAAGTGCAAACAGCTGGAACTATTCTCTTATTTTGCCCCCCCTCAAAGCAATAAGTTGTTGAGAAACTGACGGATGAAAAGGATGGTGGTTAATGAAAATGCTGCAACTGTTCAGAAAATGTTGATAAGCACTCACAAAACCTAAACAAGCAGTTCTCTACCATTTTTTACAAATACGAAGGACAATGATTCTGAATATCTGAATTAAAAGATACAGGACAGAATGAGAAAACATCTGAAATTCACATACAGCAGAAATTTTAGTTCCTGTCAAACACCATTCTTTTAAGGAAGACAGCTAAATGAAAGGATTATCATCTTATGGATTCAGATTCTATTTGTTTTCATATCTTTATTCTGATTCCTGATTTATTTAAGATTTCCTATTGTATTTTAAAACTGGTGTTAAAACAAATCAACTTGTACCTCCAGCAATTCTGATGAAACATCAAATTTGTAGTCTTTGCCATTTTCCTCCTCTGGTTCCATCCGTTTATAAAACAGCATGTAAGCACTGTGCGTCTTTAAGAAAAAAACATCTGTATAATTTTTGCTTTGAGAGATAAATCATAAAAGTAGAAATATAATCATATAACAAGTGTTTGGAAGAGAAATACCTTTTCAAAGGAGAAGTCCATAAATTTATCAGTAACAGAATCATAAGTTTTTGTCTGTCAAAAAGAAAGGAAAACCATTCATTACAAGCTTTTTTAATGACCTGGTTATTGACAGTTTGAGATAAATGTGCAAGCAAACTATTTCACGGCATTTGCAGAGAGGCTGCTAACAATTTATTTCTTGCACAAAGTAGTCTTCTTTCTTTTTTCCTTTTACAGTGGCCTATTCTGGTTTTTCAAAGTTGTTATGCATTATCATGACCTATATTTCATGTAATTTCCTGTCTCATCCATCTCATTGACACCTCTTTTTTTAGGGACCTAAAGGTATTTTGTCAATTTGCCAAACTAAATAATTTTTGGGGTTTTTTTCCTGCATATGATCTTTATCAGACAAGAAGATTTTTTTCTTATTCATAGAAATGTTTTAGTAGGATACTGCATTATTAATAATGTGTTTTATATACTAATATATAATTATTTAAAAATTGCCAATTCAAGCATAACCTGAGAATGTTTGAGTACTGTTCAACAGTTACTTGTATTAATGCTGTGTAGAAATATTCAGACTGATGTGAAAGTGCAGTGGGCTGACCCAAAAGACAAAGCTGATACTGTATTAAAAACCCCTGCCCTACTGAAAAGCAAATAAGCATCAATTTAGCAAACTTTCTCTTCTTACAATAAAAGGAACAAGCAAAGCTACTTTAGACCTGTAGATCCATTAGCTTGACAATTCACTTACTAACATCAGAGCTCAAACTTTTGTGCTGAACACAGCAGTACACAGCAGAACATAGCTGTACACAGATATGACAGATTTTTAGTTCAGCTCTGTCTCCAGTGGGAAAGGATCTGACCGTAAGAGGTTCACAGACCAGAATCAGTAAATGACTGACCCAAGGCATAGACAAAGATCAAAAAGCCCTGTTTCACCAGAACAGGTATAAGCTTGGCATAAGCCTTCAGGCCATAGTCTGAGCAAAGCCATATAACTGAAGGATTCTTAAATTAGTTGCATAATTCATTCTTTAAAATAAGTCAATAGTAATATGATAAAAAGCAGATCTAGTGAAGAAACACCTCTTCTTTGCAGAGGAGTCACTAATTCATTTTGATTCATTAGTAATACCTACACTACACTTCTCATACCTGTCTTTTAAAACTCTGTAAAAACATCTAGATTCATATTCACAAATTAATTATATGATAGTTGGTACAGGAGAAATTAAGACCCTTCTTCTTTACCAGCTTAACTTCTGTTCTACAGAAAGCATAGAAAAACTAAAAAGCTTGCATCACCAGCTTGAAAGCATTCTCATTTTGCCAAGTCTTTCATCTCTCAAAGGAAGGGGAGACCTTTTGAAGAGATCAATGGTAGCAGAACAACTATCTACATGAATGTAAGATAAAGTATCACCTGCACAACAAAGATGCCAAAAGTTTAATAAAAAGCAGCTAACACATCTACCCGTTCCATCTGCAGTCACAACAGATGGCAGACCAAAGGTGAATGCTATGGAATACTTCACAGAAGTCTTCAGGAGAGACATGGTAATGGTTGAACACGACAGAAATAAAAGTAGCAACTTACAGTCATTTCTCCACCAAAACATTCTGAAGCGAGCTGGGCAGAATCAAATGGTTTTACTTCAGCATCATTGAAGAGATACCTGTAAAACAGTAAGCTTTTGAAACAACTGCTTTTTGTCTGTAAGAGCAAAAAAAGCTTAACAAGTACTGAAAACATATCTTCAGATTTAAGTATTCCTAGTAATTTCTAATATCTTGTTTGAATTGCAGCAAACTAAAAACTGATCCCAAAAGTGACTTCCTTTCAATAACATCAGCAAGTCATTTCAGCAGTCCTTGGTTTTCTTTTAATCAAGAGTCCCATTAATTTCTGCATTTTTCCAGCCTGACTCCGGTACAGATATGTTTTTAATGCAGCCAATATTTGCCTTTTTCTTTTCAATTTGAGTGAAATGAAAATTAAAATTTTAAAAAGGAGAACCATTCCATGTAATAGTAGAACTCAAACTGGAAGGGGACAGAGAAAAGTGGTACACTATTATTGGTTTGCTTTGGAGCAGGGATTGGGCCACTGGAACCCCTTCAAAAATGCTCCAGCGAGCTGTTCTAGGGAACAGGATTAGAAGAAATCTTGTCTCCTGTTCCATGGCCTCAGCTGAGAACCTGAGATACATCCAGAAATGACTGGGGGACAGAAAGTTCCTTGCTTTCTTATGTCACTTAGCAAGACCCTCTCCTATTTTCCATGCCCATGTCTCATCCCTTTCCCAGGCTACATCCCCTAACTTTTTCTCCCTCTTCACAACCATTGTATGCAGGAATTTCCAAATTAGAAGTGGGATAACATGGGTTTAAAAAAATCTATTTTTAGAAGAAAATACTACATTGCATTTATTAATCTTTCTACTACTTATATGTAAGAAGATCCTGTCTCTCTCTCTAATCTTTGAAAAGAAAGGACAGAAGAATAAATGTTATCAAATATTCCAGTTTGTCACTGTAAATTGCATCCAGGAGGAGCTGGCCAATAGGAAATCATCACAAAGACAAATTAAAACATGAAATGTAAAACAAAAGAGCGTAGTAAAATTAGATCTAGATAACACAGGTATCGTAACACCATTTCTGCCACACAGGATGCAATGAGTTTAAAGCCAAACAAAATTCAAATTGTTGTTTCAGTGAAAATGGACAAAATTAAAAGGTACAAATCCACAACCATAAATGTAGCTGTATGCTCAGTCAAAGCTAACAACCAGATTTGATGAAGTACAATCTATTAAATCTTAGTATTCATTTGTATAGATAAAATGGTCATTGATATTGATATCAAGAAACAAGCCTTGGCTATAACACGAAGCCAGCAGGGCAGCCTCCAGCTGTCCCTGTGTCCAAGGCACTCCACAAGTAGTACAGCTACAAACAAACTTGTGTGCTAATAAATTAATGTATTTACACCTATACAACATCTTGTGCTTTTGAGGAGAACCTATAACACATATCTCCTACGCATCTGACAAAGTCAACACGTTTTAGTTATTTAAACATAAGGAATTATCAATTTTTGTTTTACTTAACTCACCATTTGTTGTTTTTGTAAGCGTGAGGATTGACGATATCTCTGATAAAACTGTAGTAATGTCCCCCATCTGCTGTTCCTGTATGAACCGTTACGCCTATCAGATCATATTCATAACTTTCTGTTTCTTTCAAATATTCACCATCTTCCTTAAAACCTGAAATAATTTCATACAATATTTAATCAGTTCTTTCCTAAACACCTGGACTCCAGTATTACACTTTTCTTGTAGCTGCACTTAAATTTTTAGAACTCCACAATGAAGACAGCCAGAAACACCACACCCAGAACAAGCAGCATAGATCCCAACTCTTGTGAAACAGCTATAGCTCTTTTTGCAAAGCATCACTACCAAAGAGATCAGGACTAATAACTAAGTTATTTTGAGTTAGCATATCTTATTTATGATGGCAGGTAGTCATCCATTTGCTGATGTTCAAGCATTACCCTGCAAAATCAGAACAGGCCAGTGACAAACCGTATGTAATTATTGGTAATTTCTCTCACACTTTAAAAACAAATTTAAGAATTATTCAAATTGAGCAGTGTATGAGAAGAAATGTAAATTGGCTGGTTTTCTCATATTAAATAAAGTATGTGACTTTGGGAATACAAAACTTATGTTTGATTTTGTTTTCTCAAAAAGAAAATCACTACCTGTATGCATATGCTATATATACAGAGCAGTACGCAGATCAAAGAGACAAACCCTGTTGAATTCATTTTATGAGGCATACCTTCTTTTCTGTCATTTTTTCCCATAAGGAAATCTTCAGTGTAAGGTGTCATATCCAAACGCAAAGGGAATGAAAAATGCGTATTGACTTTCTCCTTCATCATGGTTACCATATTAAATGTATATCTCATTGTGTTGAAGCTTAAAATACGAGGTAGTTTCTTAAAACACGCCCTGAAGGATTAAAAATAATCATGATTTACAAAAGCCTAGTGAGTTGAATTGTATTTTCACAAAGAATTTCAACGCATTTATTTCAAACATAAAATTTGGCAATCTGTTGTTATGTCACATAAATATAAAATTCAGCCATCATAACGCCCTAGAGCAGGACAGTCTAACTGGCAGCAGAAAGGTCAGACTTAGCCTATCAAACAATTCTGTTCAGACTATTGTTGTGCCTTGGAAGAAATATCAAATACAGTACAAATGACAATTTTCTAAAATGGTATTGTAAAATGAGTCCTGAACAAGTTTAACAATGCAAATCCCCTCATTAGACAGCGTTACTACCTTGTAACAGACAAGTATCAGTGTAGAACATATCTGGTACTAAAGCTCATAAACTTCACCTTTTGAAATCTGTAACTTTTCCCATTTTTCAAGAATAACAGAAGTGTTGAACAAACTCTGAAAGAATTTTGTCTTTGAAAAATGGGAAAAGTTACAGATTTCAAAAGGTGTAATTTCTACTAATTTCATTTACATTAAAAAATATCACAAACATTTTACTGTTGAGGTGATCTTTTGCTCAGATGCTTTGTATTCTTTGTTTTGGAAATTTGATTTCTTAGTTATGTGCTCATTTGCACATCCTCACAGGCATAAACATTAGCAAACCACAGTATTGTTTTATGTAGGGGATTATTCAGGGGGATTATTATTACTCTAACTCAAACAGTAATTTCAGTAATTTACTAAATTTACTGAGAAGAAACATTAAGAATGTTTAGTTCTTTTTAATCATACCTTTTTTCAGCCCGCACTTTCTTCCCACAATGAGAACACGTATACATGTTGTCACCTTCCAAGGTATCTTTAATAGTGACTTCATCAAGAGATTCCTATGTACAATAAAAAAGGAAAAAAAAGGAGCTTATGTTTATCTTATTTATATCTGATGCTTGCGTGGCCTGCTTTACAAACTCCTCTTTTTCAACTTTATAGTATGTTTAATTAACAATTCCATAAGTTATCAAATTCCATAAGGTATCAACAAGTTTGCAAAAAGAGCATGCACATGAACTTAGAGTTTGACAGGAAAAGCAGTTTCTAACCCAAATGAAAAATTAAGGAACCAATTCAGAAAAATGGTACTCAATATTCCACACTGTCCTGAAGAGTTCAAGTGCTTTAAATTCAAATTCCAAGTGTGGGGATTAAGTGTTGTTTCAAAAACCTAAACATTACTTTTGGTGTAAATTTTAAATTATCTTAATAATAATGGTACGCGTATATATCAAATCGTCTGACATTTACATTTCTCCATATAAAATATGGCCATTGCATTTTTAAAGCACAGAAAGAAGAAAGTGATTACCGACTGTCACACAGTCTTTATTAATTTCTAAATGGCACCAGCTGAAACACGTTGCATTGAAAAGATGAAATGAATTGACCAAATTGCCTATTAATATCAACCTAGGAATACACTAAAACTAGAGTACAGATACAGAAAACACCAAGATATTCAACAGCACGTGGTGCAGCCTCTTATCCTTGACTACACTCATTTATAATTGTGATCTGTGTTACACATCTCAGCTTGGCATTACTTACATAAATATTCTTCATATCTGCCACCTGGCATCTTACTGTATAGAACTCTTCGGCAGTCTGACTTACATGCTCACAGTCCTAAATCACAGCAATGAAAGAAAAAAACAATGAAATAACTGTTTTTGAGAAGATAAAAAAAAAAAAATTTAAAGGATAAAGGTAGGGAAAGAATACTTACCAAAGAAACAACATTGTTTGTGATAACACCTCCAAACAAACTTTTCACTGTATTTTTCTGCAAATGAATTAATAAATTCTATCAAGTAATCTGAGCAAATCCATAAGTTTTCAAGCTCCCTTTTGCTCCCTCTTAATAACTCACCAGTTCTGGAGACATTTCTTCTATTTTTGTTATTAGGTCAGTGAAGAATTCAGTCATATCTTTCTGCTCTCCAGTGTTCAGTGGCTGCTTATCCATGGTATACGTTTTACAGAAAGGCCTTGGATTGTATGCTTTACATTCACTTTCCTTGAGGTAAAAAAGTCAAGTAAAACAAATCAACACAAGTCCTTATATTTTGAAGTTACACATCAATATCGAACATACACATACAAATGCCTGTTTTGAAAAGAACACACTGTTACGTATGATACCTCTATATGCCCATTGGGCAGCAGAGTTGTTTAAGTGCTTAAATGCTTCTGATAAATTGTAAAGCAGATTTTTAATTAACTGATTATAATTATTATGATATTATTAAAATATTTTAAATTTATTAATAAATTATATTTAATAATTACTGAATAAAATTAAAATAATTTGTCTGAAGATGCAACAATCCAAGTTCTGCAAAGCTGTTCAGATACAAAATACAGTATGAAGAACATCTGCCTATATTTATGCATTTCTGGACATTACTGACTGAAATTTTGACAAGCACTTCATTCTCATTCAGATTTTTCTATAGTATAAAACTGTACAAAATCTATTCTCAACTGTATGTGTTCAGTTAGAGAAAAGAATGTGCAGTAGAAAGCAATTCTTTAGAATACATCCTCTCCCTTAGAATACCTTCCACTCCCTTGCACACTGGGAATGCAGAACTTATGTACAGCAGAAAGAACTTTGTTCTTGTAAACAACACTATACATACTGCTTTTTTTAAGGATGCATGGCAAGATATTCTTCAAGATTTTAACAATGGTAAATCTTCTTATGATTTTACGTTCCTATATTTTATGCTTATGTAAAACCTAGATTTTTTTTTTTATGATTCATGGCAGGCTACTATATGCCTAAATTGCATTCCTCTATTTGTCTTCAAAGTGGTTAGGAATTTTTTTCACTAAAGCCAGTGCCAAGAAAATAATCACTCAGCTTTCCTAAGCTTTCTTTTTGCATTATAGCAGAAATGTTTCACTATTTTAACAACAGTGAACACCTGTAAACTGCCCCAATTTCATTTGGTTCTGGATTTTTGAAATTGTTCATTGCTTTTTAATGCTTTATTTCAACAGATTAACCTTTAAAATATTCAAGCAAGAAAAAGGTACAAAAATTACGTATTTTATTTTATCACCAAGGAGACTGGAACAAACAAATTGTTCCATGATTAAATAAAAAATCAAGCTCAAAACCCTTTACATCAAGGTCCATGTGACAGGATGAATGACAATGGTGTCAGCCAGTCAGTCATGGCAGAGTGTTTGTAAAAAGAAAAAAATAGTTTCTTGGGATCTTGGCGTGATGCTCTCATAGAATCAAACCATTCTAACAGGAGAGCCAACAGGTGTTTGGTGGTGATGGAAGTCACTGCAGTTAGGGTCAATGCAGCAGTAGCTTCAGTCAGGCCTGCAGAAACTCCTCAAAACACCATTTCTTCTAAATTCTTTTAAGAACACAGCAAACAAACACTAACGTTTGAGATCTGGTGCTTGTTCATTACAGTTAGTGCCCAATATTAAACCCTATTTTAGATTAGGATTTACACTGCCTCTTCATGAAACTATTATGCCAATGGTTGCTTAACTGATTTGCTGAGTAACAGCTTTACAGTGGGTAAAACTATTAAAGACACTCTCTTACAAAACTTAGGCCCAATGGACTTAAGCTGCCAAGAATTTACATATAGAATGGTAACGACATTTTTGTTGCCTTTTTCTTTTATTCCAAAAATAGGATACTTAATAAAATACCCTCTTTTGCACCTACCATTAAGTATGTAAACATTTTCTGGAGTTCAAGTAGAGTGGTCTTGTGTTTCATATCTTCTGAATACTAAAAGAAATTAATAAAAGATGACTTTATCTTTGTGATTATGACTTCCCAAAAACAGTCCTTAAAAAGCAGATGAAGCAATCATCTTTCAAGTGAAAAAAACCACCACTTTATTATGGACAATTAAGAAAAATGATTGTATATAAGAACACATAGTACACTATTTTACACTTATATATAAAGCACTACCTACTCATTTTTTGGCACATTATCATTAAACCCAAGTCAAAAAGTAACTCCATTTTCAAAAAATTTACTGCAGCTAGGAGCTTTTGGGAAGATACTACAAAAGACTAATAATTTTGGAAAATTTTTTTTCAATTCACAGATGTTGTGGGAATTCTCATAAACCTTCTATATAATGCATTTCTTGCACTGACCAGCATCTTCCCTCTTTTATTTTTTATTTTTATTTATAAATGGCTATTTCTAAATGAAGTGATGACTACCAGTAAGTTAATTATAACAAAAAACGATGAGGTCACTGCCTCACATATATAATGTGTTTCCCACATTATATATGTCCTGTTGATGCCAGGGACTAAAATTAAGCTTTCTCTTTTATTACAGTATTTATGGAAGTCAAGCAATGTATAATAATTTACAGAAGTACTTCTAATAGCATGAGATACATGCTTTGAGACGAATGACATTTATTCTAACAAAATGACAAATCAGGAGTTAAAAAACAACAAACAATTCAGTAAAACCAAACTTGAATAAATATAGTTGATAACAACAGAAGTATGAGTTTGAGAATATGTTTTATAGCAATGCCACCTTAAGAATATACTGCATTAAAAATGTATTTTTAAAAGAAACCTCTTTACTTTAGACAGCAGCAAAGGAACCCACTGAGCAAAAATCAAACTAAGCTCCTGCAGAAATAGTCTTTTTCAAGAAATAAGTCTTAAAAGTTAAGTCAATACCTTATTAGCATTTGCATGTATATTCTATATGTAAACTTCTACCAAAGTCCACCCAAGGAACAGAAGAGCCTCAAGCGTACCTTTGCAGTGAAGATTGCTTGTCTGGCTTCTGGTATCATGTACAGTTGCTGAATAGTAGATGCCAAGTAACATGTTGCTCCAAGATTAGTTAGACCCACAAATCTACATTCAGCACGAACATCATCATGTGGCCAATAGTCCCATTTGTAAGGGGCATGGGAAGCTGGAAAAAGTAAGTCACGAATGTAGAAAAAAATAAATTCAAAGCGTAAGTTAAAAAAGACGTACATACAATTAAAAACTTTATGCGTACATTAATAAAATACATCCTGTTATGCATTCTACGTTTACAGATATGAGTCAGACTATATGCTCTTCGAGAAAACACACTATAGATACATCTGGAAAATCACTTGATACAGTGAGGCACCTTTCTAGACGTCACACTACTGTGGGCCACAGTTGGTTTGCTGTGCCCTCCAAAGCGTTATTCATGGCAAGCGTCATCCCTTACATGTGTTCTAGTGGGAGTGTTACACATAAGAATGCTCTTCCAGCCTCTACCTTTAAACGTAAATTTGGTAAAACTACACTACTTTTTCATCATTAAGAGCACCCATAAATTCTAAACATGGGCTCCTATGTGTTTCTTATACACGTTTTTTAATAATGCAAGACTCTCTTACAGCACTTGCACCGTCTAAACCACTGAGAACATACTAAACTGATAACATACAACACTTTTGAGTTCCCAAATGTACATCAGTCAATCCCACAGTGCACAAATTACTCATAATTTCTACAATCTATTCCTATGCACCCCTATGTCACAGTGAAAGAAAGCAAAGCCGAGTTTCTGCAACCAGAGACTCAAGTCAGGGAGCCTTCCCTTCACATAACAAAACACTGATTTGATCAGAGATAACCACAAATGAAGCCAGACCTTTTTTTCAGAAGAGAAGCTGGTTTAAGAATGACATCTACTACAACAGATGCCAGGCTAGCAAAAGATCTTTTTGACCAGTACAAAAGATGGATAGATGCTTATCAGAGATAAGACACAAGTGCAGTGAAATAGAGTGGTTTGCTATACATAGGCTTGAACAAACTTGGGAATAGTTTTTATAGGAAGAGAAGGAATGTTTTTTACTGCATTTCAAAGCCATATGTACCAAAGAAATCTGCAATCTACAAGAAAAATAGGGCTAAGCAAGAAGTGAACTGCCTGGAGAATCAGATTAAAAAGACATTTTCTTTCCCTGTTTTCTATTACTCTGTATTTCTTACAAGACATAGCAATCTATTTCTTACACAGCATGGCATAGACAAGTTAGGCAAGTCTGACAGACTCGTCTTAATAAGCCTTGTTCTGATATGGCTGCCAAGAAATCGGAAGAATGGGAAAATTCTCCTCATCTGCCAGTAAAGAAGATGGTAACCAGACTAGACAAACCATTTGTAAGTGATTAGTATTGCTTCTAGCCACTGACAGGCTTCTCTTCCTAGCATCCCACGCAGCAGAATGGAATGGGGAATTAAGCATTTGACCTGCAGAGGCACCTACGTGACACAAGCACTAAATTACAGAGGAACTAATCCAGTGTCCAAAGAAATTAATCCCAGCCTATCTTCCTTGGCAGGCAAGAAGTTTGACACAAGAACTTGCAACGCATCTTTGTTATCCATCTCCAAGGATGTAATTCTCTAAAAAGGTAGAATGTCCTATAAATAATTCAGCACCTCTGTTGGAGTATGTGCTCAGATACATAGAAAAAAAAAAAAGTAATCTCTATTTATTTATTTATTTATACAATCCGTGCATTCAAGATTTAAATTTTAAATCCTTAATTATTTTGTCAAAGATTAAAGGCTAATTAAGGATTCTTCTCAACTCATACTACCAGCTATAAATTCAGGAAACTATTTGGCATCCTCTGAACACACTCTCACATCTTCAGAGACCAGACCCACAAGATGTTCTGTTACACAACAAATAATTGTTGTAATCTTCATTTTGGCATAGCATCAAAACAACTATTAGCCTTGCAGCGTCAAGTGAGCAGGAAAGAGTTTTAATTCTCCTGTTTCAACGAATCTCAGTACTGTGACCTCACATTACCTGGGCTGATCTGCCAGTTGAAACAAAGCTCTCCTCCAAGTTGAACCTCCTGAAGAAAGTAATTACCATGACAGAAGAACACAAAATTCCCTCCTTTAACGAAAATCCTTAAATTGCAACATCTTAATTCACCCTTTCTGATGCCAGGACTCATCATCTATCACTGTGCTTATACTCATCAAGTTGTAATTATAACAAAATCCGAGGACTTCTTTATATTTTATAACAACAGGGGGGTGCATCTTCCTCTTCTGACAAAGGGTTTTCAGAAATTTGAAAAGGCATTTCTTTCTCCAGCCTAGGATTTTTAAGCAACTGTCTTCATTTTGATAATAAAAGCTTGCTTTCTTATCTAGAAAGGTAAATTTGTGCATCATTTATGTCCATCTTCTTTATTTCTCACTGTCATTATAGAAAACAGCCCTTTCTGAGGAAGGGATAGGGAAACTTGTAAACAAATTGCAATATTCACATTCTACTTTAAGCAAAATAAAACTGAAATTCTTCTTTTTCAAATGACTATGCATTTCTCTATATTCCACCTTCGGATCATGCTTCTGCCTCAAATACATGATCAGACACTATCTTAAACTTCCTGGAAAGCAAAGTAGCAGGTCTTGTTCCTTTCCTTTGAACCAAATGTTTTTATTAGTTTTGGTCTTTAAAGAAAGCAAAACTCCAAAACACTGCAATAAGCAGTGTTACAAACAACAGTGGGTAGCTAAATCCCCTCTTCAGCAAGATTGTGCATTAAGTGCAAGCCCTCTCTGTTGAGAAAAGCAAGGAGAAGAGTCAGCTGACAGCAACTACTGAGCAATTCCTATCCTACCTATCACTTGCTGAAAATGCACAAAGGCTTCCCTATGTCTTTAGTTAAAAAAGCAATATATCTGTGAAGGAGAAAAAAGCAAGCAATAATTCCCTTCTATCCATCAGTGAAGGGAGCTACATCACTAGAATTTTTAAAGAAAAATGCTGCTGCAGTTAAAACCTTATTACAACTACTTTATATTACTCATACTAGTGTAAGTGTAATAGTGTAAGTCTGAAGAACAGTATACAGTTGTACATTTTAATCTGACTGCCAAAGTAGAGTCTTAGTAACAACACTTTTAATTAGAACCCTAAAATAGTTTGGGTTGGTTTTTTTTCTGTCCCAATGAAAATATACTAGATTTCCTCTAATAAAGCTGTTCTCTTTTTGAAAATTTTACTTTATTTTGCTAATATTTCTTAAAAGTGTGCTGGCTTCAATCAGCGTGAGAAAAAAAGGTAGAATAGCAGAGACAGCAACTGGTGAGACCAGAGGACAACAACTGTACAAACAGCAGGATCAAAAATGTCTCCAGTGAGCCACAAAACTAAAATATTAAAACCAAAGACAGGCTATTTTCATTAATGCTTCTCCTAAGAAGGACGGAGAGACAGACCAGACGGCTTTGGAGAACTCGGGAAGGAACGACCAACCCAGAGAAAAGTATCTGGTAAATGTTACAGACAACTTTGGAGTGAGAAAAATACTAACTGTAAAAATTAATGATTGCACCTGGAGAGATACAGACAGCCTCAGCAGCAGATGATGTACCAACAGCAAAAAGAAATATCCAGTATTTTCATAAAACGTATTCTTCAGAATATTTTCCTTGAATATAGGAGAATTTTTAGAAGGCCCCAGGCACATGAGTACACAAAACATCATTATAATCAGATTCCTCTTTTGCTTCCTGAACTATAAGGCACTAAATCAATTCCATAGATTATAATAAATTATAGGTCCTCAGGTTACAGGAATTTCAACGGGGCATGTGAAAGGAAACCTGTCAAGCTAAAAATGTATGATGAGAATTTGTAAATCGAAGATAAAATATTAACTAATTTCAAATTCTGGTAATTTACATATTATACATAGGACTTGAGTTTCCAAAACACAGGAAGCATGAAAGCCAAAAGGCATAACAAAATTGTATTAGAACCGTATGCAGACATCTGGGTATAGACCAAAGGTTAACTAAAAAGATATTGGAGGCTCTAAAAACACAACAGTGCTGTTAATAGCCAACACATCTACAGTGCCTCAGTGGGGCCTATACACTTTGGTTTAGATATAAACATACCAGGTTTCTTTATGTTAGAAAGGGACAGATATTAAACAGAAATGAAAATGCAGCAGAAGTCAATGAAACATGTAAAATACACGCTACCAATGTTATCTATGTGTTAGTGTCAGTTAACAGGAACTCATAATATAAATAACCAATATACAAGAACAGATGATCTGAACATTATACATGTGATTAAATCCACTCATTTGCTAGGTGAGCTAAAGATGCCTCTATCTTCTCTGTGACACTACTGTAAGCGATGGTAGAGCTACTAAGTGGAATTTTAGGAGCAGTGTTAGTGGCAACAATGTCTTGCTTCATCACTACTTTTAGAAAGCGGGACTATTCAGTTTAAGTCTAAAAATGTTCTGCGTCACCTTTTCCTTTCCCTGTTTCTACCTATGCATTCTTAAAAAGTAGTTATTTTTAGAAAGTTATTAAATGCAGACACTTCTGATGTATTTCAAGAGGAAATAGAAATTCTCTGATTGCAGTAATATTCACAATGGTGGGTAGCCATCCCCATCATGAACACGCAGTCTTCAGAATGGGAGTCCATATTATGAGTACACTTCCATTTTCTTTATTGAACTTTATAAATCTGGAAATTCAAGCCAAAACCAAAACGAAGTGCAAATGGACTAGTTTTCCACAAAACGCTCCAAAGCTATACATGAATAAAGGTTCTTACACTGCATATGTTGTGCCATAACCCAGTTGTGGAGCAGCCTGTAGTTTTCCACAGACCCCTTTACCATTTCTACCAACAAGTCGTAAGCAGCAGCCCTTGAAGAATGTGACTTGCATTTTGGCTGTTGTCTGTCTTTCAAACTTGGCAGCAAGAACAGAAGATTGAAGATGTCTCTCAGAAACTCCTGTAAAACAGTTCAATCAGCAGGTTTAGCAGTAGGAACACATTCTTAAAAGATGACAGTCATATACTAACAATCTTCTAGAAACTTCTATAGACTTTCTATACCTCTACCATTTACAGAACCTTCAGACTTGTATACAAGTTCTGAATTACAAATATCAAAAATTTTATTTATACTTCATGAAGTGCACTGTAACCACATTATAGCTTGAAGAAAAATATATCCACTGAAAAAGAATGACAAATTATGCTTGATTTATGATTGATAATTTAATTTGTCAAACCATACAAATGTATTTTTGGTAACTTTGAGACTAGTTTCTCCTAGTGAAAGGAGAAACCTTGAATACTCTACTAATTGGAGTTTTACGAATCAGTAATTAACCATAAAACATGCACGAAATTGTCTACGATGTGTACTCTACCTGTATATTCATATTGTTTCTTATTTGAAATATTAACTGAACTACAAAAGGTACAAAGCACAGCTGTACCAGGTCAGGTTGCCTCTGAATGACAAATACATATAACATACTGTTACTTATATCTAGTGTCCCAAATGAATAAACTACATAACTGAGAATAATCTGTCTAAACTTCAGTACCTTCCTTCTGCGTAGGCAATTTAATTAAATAAAATGAAATCAAAATAAAAATACTAAAAGGACAACAACAACAAAAAGACCCATATAGGTCTCTAAGAACAGGTGGTTATACACCTCCACAACTACAGCACCTTTAAAGTAGGGTAGAAAAGACTTTGCTTCACCTTTCAGCTACAAAGTGAACATTACTAATTAGTCATTTAAGTGGTATAATGAGAGACTATGAAAGAAGAAACTGAGCAGAATTTATAAAACAGTATTTTAATAACTTTCCTTAAACAGTCAGCAATTCACGTGCATACTTTCTGTCTGACAACATGATTCATAGCCTACACTTTGCTGCTTCTGTACACTACAATCTTACCAAATCGTATTTAATCATTAAATTATATTAGTAGTGTATCACGTTAGTTCTCTATGTAATCAGACAATAAATCCTCTGCCTCTGTAGAATTGTTATGTGGTTTTTTTCCTCAAAGATACCTTCTTGAATTTTTTTAGGGAGTAAATTCTTCCTCCACTTGTAGAGCACAGACTACCAATCCAGCTCCTACACTTCATTCCACAATTTCTAGACTATAATTAAAAAAATATCCTTCCTGAATTTCCCCATTCAGGTATATTCAGTTAAGAAGTCTTTTAAGGTTGAAAGGCCAAACTCTGCTGTATAATCTAATTAAATTTTAAATACTTCAAAAGAAGGCCTTCTGCAGAGTACACAGCAAAATCACCATTAAAAGCCTTGTTCCAGCAAGCAGGGAAATTCCTATAGTCTAAATAGAAAATCTTATAACCAGAGTCCGATGTTTATAGCTGAATAATACAGAGAGGTCTTCTGCCCCATATGAGTAGCCAAAGTTCTTCCAGATTTCTCCACGCTTTGGAGAAAAAAATGAACAAAATTAAAAATAAATAGACACCTGTTTTCTTGATAGTTAGTCTGCATTAGGAGAAGGGCAGCAGCCTGATTCCTTCCCGTGCCTGACCATACCTGCCAGGTGTCAGTGATTACAGCTCATCAGCAGATCAGCTGCATCTACTCAGTGACATTTCAGGCTGTGTTTTCAGCTGCAGCCTTTTTCAAACACAGCAGCCACCTGAAGGTGTCCCAGATCAGAAAAGACGTAACTTCAAAAATCCAGATCTATCTTTTTCTCATTAACACTCCCAATCTTGTGGTTGTGCTGACTGAATTATGTGTTGGAGCAGCGAAGACTAAGTACTTCATAGACAAATTTGCTCGGAGGCTAAATACAAAATCTTGTTAAAAATGTATCTCTTTACAATCAAAGTGGCCTTAAGATACACTTTTCTAGTGAAGATGAGCTAGCTGGCGTATGCTGAAAACGTATTTTTGTCCACTTAGTCCAAAGTAAGGCAGGTAGTGATTATCTATAAAAGGCACCAAAGAAGGTAGATCGAGTATGCATTCTTGCCACAAACTGTGACCTTTAAAGTTTGACAATATTTGCCAAATAATAATTTTGTTTACTTATTAAGAGAAGGAATCAGTAGGGAAGAAAAGGCACAGCGGAGCATCAGAATCCTCTAGACAAGTCTAAACTATCTTCAGTATTAACCACTCTATCTTCCTGGATATTTTTTCACCAGCTTTTGCTCAGGGGGAAGCATGTGGTTTCACAATCCTGTTCTATTACGTTGAACACAAGACAAAATTCTTCACTAATGTACTTTATAATGTGCAGTTAATAGGTGTTCTAAATTAAAAAATTTTTTTTAAATGTTCAGAATTAAAAACAAAAAAAATAACAGTACATCATGACTTAGTCTCAGAAAATGTATAAAGTCCCTAACTCTCAGTAAAGCTAAACTCTTTGAGAGGTTGTGGATACTGCTCCATTCACATTCATCCATTTTTCAAATAAAATTTCTGGCCTCCTTATGACATACTATATACATGCAACGTACTTTAGGATTCTGCATAGTATCACTTCTCTCAACTTAAACTTACATTTTATTTTCTTCTTATAATTTTCATATACCCAACCTACATAAATCAGATCTTCACATACCTCTTCTATTTTAATTACTATGTCATTCTCCACACTGCACTCTGTGAACTGAATTTTTCCTCTAATTTAATCCACAAGCTCTCCATACGAGTTATTATGGGAAAGTTACATAGTACTAGTCTTTTAAAATGCTGTCACTGATGTAACTTTATGGCAGGTAGTCCACAATGCCGCAAATGTTAAAACTTTGGACTGTAAAATTACTTTCAGGGCCATGTTATGATAAAAGACAGAGTAACGGACAAGATATTTGCAACATAATTGGATACAGGGAATTATTTTCCTGGTGAAATCTCACTAAAGGTCTAGTCATAAGCTCAGTATAGTCTATAGGAAAAAATATCAGTTTAAGACAGCTTTTACAACAGATGAAAACACCAGTGTAAGTCAGCTTTTACACTCCAAATTTTGATTTTTTTTTTTTGTAGACAACGTGGCCCCAAAACACAAAGTAGAAATTTTTAGCAGCTTCCCCTGTCTAGCCAACCTCCCATCTTACAAGCAGAGGTGGAATGTAAAATTCTTGTAATAGGTGTCTGCCTCTGTGTAGATGTAGAGCTTAAAAGCTGCTTTTAGGTCACAACTGTCCCAGGATATGGTCAAAAGCAGCCGCTGTTAATGATTTTTAAACCAGTTAATGCTGATCAATACTAAAAACATTTAAAGATAATAAATAAGTAAAGCTTCTAGGATGCAAGAACTCTATCCTGAAATTAAATACAGTTAGAAAGGGAAGAGGGAAGGAATGGAAAATATGTGCTACTTTTTAGTAAAGAATGATAACTGTGTTTTTATCCATCATCCTAAGGCTAGAAATATATACTGTCATATATCGAGGCCTGTGATCAAGATAGCAGAAAAAAGGTGAAATGAGGAAAGTAGCGTAAGACAAGATGACACTATTTTGATCCCTTTACAGTCTTTCAGTGTCCTTTTCTTACCTGGCCTTCACGAGAAAATTTAAAGGGTGGTTTGTGCTTAATAACACTTGTTGCAAGACGAAGTAGTCCTGTAAGTCCATCATCTTCTATATTACCATCTTGATGGTCAAGAATTTCTCTGCTATGTATAGACATATATACAAAAGAAATGTTAAAACTCTGTCCCACTAACAATAAATATAATACAACTTCTAAGTGAAATTACTGTTAGCAAATCTTACCTCCGAATGCAATCAGCCAGATGTCTTGCTAGTGCATCTAAATCAAGCAGTGTGGTCTGATTAAAAATAAATAAAATGGGATATAAATAGAAAATAATTATGTACTTCATGAATTATAATTCATAAGCCTAGTCTGAAACTATGGTTATGCTTTTGGATGAAATTTTGTTACTGCACGCAGAAAAACAGGGCTAATTAAAACTCATCTTTCAAACACGCTTGCAACAATATTTTAATACATTTTTAGAAACGTGATAAAACCGTTATCTAAAATCAATGCTGTACTGCTCAGATGAAGTAATATTTATTCTCTCAATTCAAGATCCCACATACTATATCCACCATAGAGAAATAAACAGAATAGTATTATTTTAAAGTGTTTGTTATTTCTCACAAGAATTTGCCATCAGAAGGTTGAAAAGTCCCATTATCATTACTCTCTTGAGCAACACAAAGAAGCAGGCAGAACTGCAGCCCAGCTAAAAAGACTGAATTAATAAAACAGAGATGTAAGGAAGCTGAGCAGAGGAATGACAGGAGGGACCAAAATTTTTGCCTCTGCTAGGAACATGCAGAGTTAGGAGAGGACAAGACTTTTCCATTCTTGAGAAACTAGGATTAAAGCTTTGTCTGTCTTTTCTTCCCACACTCCTGCCACAAGACTGAGAATAAGGCGAGATTTATGCAGGGCCACCAGCCAGCACAAGTAGTTACAGAGTTTGCCCAAAAGGTAGCTTTAACTGTTTAGAGATGTTAAGTTGTGAAAAGGTTTTCTGACCTCTGCTAAGTGGCTGTTAATTAAAATTTTTTTGCTCTTTCAGCTTTAGTCAAATACTTGATTACCTCCTCCTTAGACCACATCGAAATTATCAAGAATGAATCTCTCAGATAATTACAATACTCCCAATGTGTTACCTTCACCGAAGTTCACCCTCTGTGTATTATACCCATTCACCTTTCTTGATTCTACAGGTTTAGTATCTGAAACTTTGTTTGGCCAAGAGCTACTAAATACACATCAGAGAGTAAAGAAGGCTGGGAGATGGGAAAGTTCCAAGAACTGTTCACAGCAGTTCACTGTATCTTAAGTAAAAATTTCTCATACTAATGTATGAGTAGCCTGAATCCCCAAACTTAAAAAAAGCAAACGTTCATACAAAAGCAAAGCAAAACCTACCTGACTTGCATCCTTGACATGTATGTTATCAATCAGTTTGCACAGCAGCCAAAAATATTCCTTACAACCTGGTCGCAGAACTGTTTCTTCTTCATAATCCTCTATCTGTGAAAAGAAATTGCTTTTGTTCTGAAATACCTCAGACAAAATCCCTGTGTATTAAAAAACATAGTAAACCCAGTAACTGTTACAAAATTTTTGCCTTCTACAAGTCCCTATTTAAGATAAGCTAAGTATAGGACAATGTACTTTACAATGGTTAACAGTGCATGTTCTATTTTTCTTCTGAAATATTTTTTAATTTTCTTGAAAGATTAACAGGATGGTCTGCCAGATACTTAAAAAAATATTTTAAATACTATTGACTCCATCCTAACCACTACAAATTGCAAAATCTTCAATATTAGGCTAGACAAAACATGAGTAACTTTGGCTGAATTCAACATCAGTTAGTACAACTCAAATTCTAAACTTCTCTGAAAATGAGTCAAATCATGCAAAATCTTCAGTACATTATTTTAACATATTTTTTTTTTACAATATCAACAGAGTTTAAAATGAAAGCAGACTTTTAACTGAAAGAACCACTCTAACCTGAAATCAAACGCCACAGAGGATCACAAAATAACTGCTTGAAAGACCCAAAATCCAGGTTTACATTTCACCACCATACAACTCCATAAAGGTGCTCTTGTTTAGATCTAGCTGCATCAGCTGGAGGCAGCACAGCCTTCCCTGATAGGCACTGCCAGGTCCACAACCCCTAACTGACTTCAGGCTAAGTCATCCAGGTTAGTTCAAACTATCTCTATTAATGTGCATACATTAACAGTGAGAACTCCTCCTGAAGTAGTTTTGACAGCACCCACAGCATCTCTTCTATTTAGCAGAGCTGTGAGGACAATCATACTCTGTCATGGTTTGGGTATTCTCCAACAGAAAACAGAAAAAAAAAGCAGCAAACGACTGGGGGAACACTAACATTCAGCCACAGCAATAGAGGGCACCTATGACCATGTTAAACAACGTACTGATTTATTTATGGGCTTACCTATATTTAAAGGGAAATTTAAATATATATTTAAAACAAAACTGTTATTCCCTAACAGTGTGTGATGTGGACACTAAAATTCCAGAAGAAGAGCAATTCCTAAATGCTATTCTGCATTTCTCCAAGCACAGGCAAGCTCTAAATTACTGTAGCATTACTGTAGCTTCAACTACTTTGGGACATTTCTGGAAGCATCTAAAGTATTATCTCATTATATCAGAGGCACTATGTCAGACATAATGATACTATGTACTGTCATTTTTCATTTTTATATTAAAAGTTTAAATAAAGTTTAAATAGATCTTTGATAAAGTCTTTTGATTTCTTATATTCTTACCCGGATTGGTTTCAGAGCTTGAGCATCAGGAAGAAATTTTAATAAAGTTGATGCAGCCAGCAGCAGAAAGGATCGATTAATTGAGTCTCCCCCATCCAAACCAGAGAGAGATAACTTGTATAAACCGTTGCAAGACTCATGGCGAACGGCAGTCTATGAAAAATAAAAGAAGTATATGATTACACATTATTTAGGTTTTTTTCTTTTTGTTGACTTTTGTTTCATATATATAGAGATAATTCCTTCTCATAATACCTATCAGGTTATAAAGGTAGAATGTCTTTCTAAAAGCACGTATTCCAAATAACGTATTTACATTACTTACAGAAAAACATAAAAGAGACTGTTCTAACAAAAAAAGGTGATTCGTCTGTGCCCCATGTTTCTTGAGTTACGCATTTTCTACAGTAAAGATTATAGCCAGTAAAACTGAGATATCACTAAGTAGAAAATATCACATTTTGGCAAATCAGGGAAATTATGCTGTGTATGCTTGTATGATGCTGGAACTTACACTTACTCAGTCCTAACTGTATGGTTAATTTGTTTAATTTCACTAAAAGAATTATTTTCTTCTTCCTTTTATTCTTTTCTTAAGAAAAATACCCACAGACTATCTCTAGTCCAGCTTTGGAAGTTTGCACTCTTTCTTTTCCAGGGATTTTAAATGGAGTCAGCGAGTAAGCTTTTTCTGTGCTTGAGCAATAAAGCCACAAGTAATAATTATCACACTATGTCCATATTGCACCTTTAAGCAATCACTAGTAAATATCAAAATTTTCTACCATGCATATCTTTATGCGATTTTCAAGTCAGACAGACTTTACATCAGAAAAAAATAATTTAAAGCTAGGCAAAGATTTGGTAATGACAAACATTTTTACATCAACTCTCATTCACCTCATTTTGTGATAAAAAGTACAGCTAAAAAAATCATAATGGAAGAAGTATATGTAGACTAACCCACGTTAGAGGACATTACCCAGAAATTTCAACAAATTACAATGAAAAAGTTACCTTCAAACAGAAACCAAGAACAAAGATGAGAGGTTATGAATTGGTTTGCAATCAACCACAAATATGCCATCTTACACAGTATTCTAACTACAACTGATTACTTCTTAAACAGGACTGCAAGTAACTTGAGTCAGATCCTGCCTAATCTTAGCAGGAAACGACATGTTTTCAATTTAATGGTAGCTTGAAACCAAAATTAATCTTGTTCCGTATTACGCACTAATTAGTGATGCAGTAACTTCTCCTTTAACATACCTCTGGAATAAGAAGGGTAAGTTTCTTCAGCCACTCTTGCAAATGATCACTGTCCGCCAGACTGGATTTCACCAAGGAACAGCAGTGAGCCCAGCTCACCAAGAGCCACATTGAATAATGAGTGACTGAAAGAAAATAAGAGTAAATCACATTGTAACAAAGAGAACAGACTTTTTAGGTGGAAGAGTTGCACACTTTTAGCATATATGACATTTATTTCAGTCATACTAACGTACAAGACTCAATCCTTACTGGTACCAAAGAAATTACCTAAACTGCGAATTTTACTAATATGGTTACTAAATACTGACCATTGTACTATTGCAGACAATTAAATTAGAGTCCTGTAAGTACTCTACTCAAAGTAAAGAAGTTCCTCCTCATGTTTAAGTGGAACTTCTTATTTTCAAGAGGAAATAGGCACAAACTTGAATGTAAGAAGTTCCACCAAAACAGTTCCACTTGGAGGGTGGCAGAGCACTGGAACAGGCTGCCTAGAGAGGTGGTGGAGTCTCTTTCCCTCCACATTTAAAATCTGCCTGGACATGTTCCTGTGCAACCTGCTCTGGCAGGGAGGCTGGGCTAGATGATCTCCAGAGGTCTCTTCCAACCCCATACCATTCTGTGATTCTATAAGTATCACCACTCTGGGGCACAATCCTTTCCTTCATCTCTACTTGTTAAGCAGTGAGCTGGTCCTTTGCTAACAGCTTGCATCATGTCTTAACGTGAATATTTCCCTGACTCACTAAGGTATCTGTTCCTTTCTTCTCAGCAGTTAAAAGTAAGACTTTAGTAGGTGATACCTAGCATTTACTGAGAATTTGAGTTCATAGACATTAACATCCTCAGGGGAGAACAAAGTGGTAAAACTGAAGCCAATTTGTAAACCTAGATAAGAATACATCTGGTTTTCCTACCAAAACCACCTCTTCTGGAGATGAAGACATAGCTACAGTACAAAATCTCATTTCATATAAAACAATTTCCACTGAAGGAGAGCATATCTGTGTATTCCCACCTGGGTTATAACAGCCATAACACTACCAAGGAACACAATTTTATAGCATTCTAATGCTGGAATAAAACAAACACGTAATTTGTTCTCTTTAGTATGCTTTCATTACTATTAGTTCATAACATATAGCTATTTTTGCAGCACTAACCTTCATGTCTTGATCTGTGATCAGACTGAGCTTTCAACACCCTGAACAGGAAGAAGATAAAGCCATTTGAACTTTATCACATAACGTAACAGATTATCATTTACACAACAAATACACATGAGTAACAACACAGTTACTCCTAAGTATCCACTAAGAAAACTAAAATTTTCATCTTAAAAGGATTTCTTGCAGTATTCAAAAGTAGCAACAATAAAACTATGAAAATCTTCAAACTTTACTGACTACAAGATTAAAAAAAAAAAAAAAATCAAGAAAATATAATCACAACAGCTTCTTTTTTATCCAAAAAAAGAAATGTAAAACAGAAGTAAAAGTTGACCCATAGAGAAGAAAGCTAGTATTCTTCAGGGAACTGCACTTTGAACAAACATTTCCAATCTTTAGACAAATTTCAAATATTTGTATATATTTACTTACACTTTTATAAATTGCAATAAAAGGTTATGAAACTCAAACCATACTGTATATATTTAAAATTATTCCTGCAACTCAACTAGAGGTTAAAGTTAGGCATGCTTGCAGACTTGACTGGAAATGTTCCCAATGTCCTTAACAATCTTTTAAAAACAGGTTAAAACATGCTATCCATTACTTGGAATCAAGTAATTCTACAACACCAAATGTAGCAAAAAAACTCATCCTCCCCACCATCATCATGACAGTCCCACTCTGTCATGATGCAGTTTTACACAGAATTGCTTTTCTCAGGACAAGAGGCAAAAAGGACAAAAATCTCCAATAGTCTGGTTCTGAAGGTAAAATTTTCCCTTCAGTACATGCACACTCACTGAAACAATAAGAGTAACTTCAGCAGCAATAAGCTAATGTAATTAGAATGGGAAAAGTCAAAACTGGCAGATGAATAATCAGCTTAAAAGTTAATTTCTTTTAATTTCTCCTTTGTCTTGCCTTGAAATCAAGAATGCCAATTGCTTCAGAGAGAACAAAGAAATAATAATTCTGTATCATATATGTTTTGTTGCTCCATGACTTACACCCTAGAGAACAACTGGTTAAATAACAAGGGATTCTATGTTGCTTAATTACTTCACACTTAAAAAAAACCCCAATCCAAGGCATTTCTGACAATTTGTGTAGTTCATTGATTTTTCTATCACTGATGACCACTGAGAGTTCTCACCACTCCCTTCTCTAAGGTAACTAAGAGGGGTGACTAAGAAAAGCAAGTCTAACAACTGTACCAGAAATTTAAGTCTATAGGCATTAATGGGGACTACAACCGAAAGAGCTATTTACTTTATTTAAAGCAGAGATGAAAATGTGCACACAGCTTAATTATAAAAATAGAAAGATATTGTACCTAGGTGCCAAGTTGTCGTATGTATAAGCAACTGACATAAGTCGCTGAATCAAACTGGTTCCCTGGACAAGTACAAGAAACACCTTTAAAAATTGAAGTCAAAAGAAAAAAAAAACACAGTTAATATAACAACAAGTTTTTTGATCTGTTTTTAAATTATACACACTGTGTGAATCTAAAACAAACCCACCTGTGTAGAGGGAAGAAGAGCAAATGACAAATCATCGTATCTCCATAGTTAAAACTTATTTATTAAAGCAGATCTAAAATCCTGTGTTTCATTGACAAAGTCTAGATGCAAAGATTTAATTTTATTTCTTTATGAAAGACATTTTAACTGAATAGAAAAATCAACCATTTATTTAATCTTTTTGGTCAAAACACAATATTACTACTAAAAGCACGGATTGTTCACTTCTTTTAAAAAATCTTAGACTTGAGGAGAGAGGGTGGCGGATGAGGCTGGATATGTCAATTTTGCCTCTCTTTGTGATCAACACATTTTATTGACTATACGTTCACTTAAATTACTCATTGTTAGAGAACCTAACAGGCTACACAGAATTTTCAAATAAAAGGTTGAAGAAGGTCTTTTAAAATATTTAGATAGCAAATACACTGCAATAAAAAATATTAAATAGTAACAATAAAACATTTAAAACCAGTTATAGAGACTGGTAGCAGCATTTGCACACAGACAACATTGAAAAATTTAATACCTTTGACAATTTCCCTGTACCACAGTAGCTTTGGCAACTTAAGGATCTGTTTTGTTAAAAATAGCTAATACTTAAATAATAGTTAAGGTCTTTCTATGTATAACAATGACAAATGAGATGTCTGGCTCCATCTCACAGCTCAGATCTATACTATCTGGCAATCACAGCTGTTCCTGTGCCCAAAAGCAAGCAATTTGTACCTCTGATGCCAAAATCTACATTAGGACATTAGCATGTGGGAATCTGGTAGGAAGGTGTACAAGTTTAGGTAAGTTTACCATAAACTCACTCAGATATCCCTAGTAGGGTAAATTATTTTAGTACTTACTAAAGGAATCTAAAGCGGTTTAGCGAGCCCCTATAACAACTTACCATAAAGAAAAGAAGTAATTAATTTGGGAAACAAAATCTAAGAAATAGAGATAAAGCACTGGAATTCTGAAACTCCCAATTCACATGCTTGCCAATCACCAAAAAGCATTTTGATTCCAGCTTTTAAAAGCGCCAGGTTTAAAGCAATGAAAATACTTTTTAGAGAAGAACATGTAGGATATAGATTAGTATTAGTAACTTTTCCACTACATTATTACAAAAATGAAGGCTTCACACAACAAAGGAGTCATATTCCCCAAGTTCACAGAACGGATAGACTGTTTATCTCTTACCTCTGTTAAACGAGGTATATGAAGGCCCTTTGGGTGGTCGCTTGCGGTCTTCCTTGATTTGCCGGGCCACGTTCTTTTTCTGTGACTCTCTGCTACGCCCGACCAGGCAAAAACATCATGGTAAGCTAAATCCAGGTCTGAAGGATCAACTGCAAACTGGCATATCAGCTTTAGCAAGCAGGCAAGACAGTCCAGCTGCCACTGTGAATAAGAAGAAAATGAAATTTTATTGTTCCAGGGATTTATTTTACAAATAGTCCTAATCCCTATTATGGAATTTGAAATGAAAAGCTTACTTAAGGTATAAACAGGTAGAACTAACTGGCAAAACCTGACCAGAATAGACACTAAAAAGAAAGGGTATTAAAAACAAGCTACTTCTTATAATGAAAATATTTTCATAATCTAGTCCTATTAACAGGTGCACTCATGGCATTCTATGTAACACAGGGGAAATGGTACAGGAGTTAGGAGCTTTTCCTGTATTGTATTCAACTACAGCACAGGGTATAAAGTATGGTATGCAGAAGTGCTTTCAATTTGAATATATTTAACCATGCAGAGACAATAGATACTACATTAAAAAAGCACTTTGTATTTTAACATCCCTTGTGAGATGAAAACCACTGATTCATTCAGTACCTCCTGAGATCAGTTTTCATGGCTCCCAGGTGTGGGGCTATGGCCAAGTGTAGCACCTGCTCAGCTTCACCAATAGAAGATGAATTATGAGAGTAAAAATAATAAAAATAGAGCACCGTGTAACAGCAAGATGTGAAGCAGGTCAGCTACCTGGCACCTATACATGCACGAGTCAGGACTGTCTGCTAAGGCACTTAGGTGCAGCATCTGTTACTATTTTCACAGTGATGTGCATACTTTCTGGAAGGGCCAATAAAAGCAATCATGCAAACTTGCTTATATACTGAATAGAGAGAAGGACAACTTGTTGCAAATATTGAAATAATTTTAGAACAAATACTTACCATCATCAATTTTACACATAAATGTGTATGCTTGTTCATTTACTTCTTTCTATGTACATATGATCAGAGCACGGGATATTTCAATAGTGTTTTTTTTAATTAAATGTCATAATTGAAAAGAGAAAAATTAATTCTAATTTAAAAATGTTTGCATTATGATGTGAGTTTAGCTCAAACTAATAATAGAATAATCATGAAAAAAAGACATTATATAAGAACAACTACTAGTAATGTTCACTATTGAAAAATGGCTTTATTAACACTATAGCCACAGCGTGCTACCACTTTCACCTCAATGTTAACATGGGAAAATGATATTTCTTGGCCTCTTCAGAGGGGAAGATAATTAACAGATTACTGTTTTTAAAACCAGACTATAATAAAAGTCTCCAATAACAATCTTCCCTAGAACAAGTCGAAAAAAGGCAAAAATAACGTACATGCTCCTTGTTTGCCAAATTTTGACTTGAAAAAAAAAATTGCAATATGCAATGCAGTTGCAACTGTTCCTAAAAATGGAACCCAGATTGTTTTTCCCCCCCCCCAACACATTCCCATGATCTACAATTTTATGTTCTACAAACTAGGCTTTTAATTAAAACTAGATGAAGAAATATATAGAAAAATACAAAGGATGGTTTTATAATATAAAAAAGCAGGAGCCTGAAGATCTTTTAAAAAAGAAAATATATTATTCCAGGAACATAAAATATTCAATAAAAAGATGCTATTGCATAGACTCTGGTGGTTTCAATTATAGAATAAATTTATTTTGCTTACTACAGAAAAGTAACTACAACAAAGGCTGAAAGTAATGAAGTCTTTACAAATGACAACTATGTTATTCTAAAGAAAAAGGGTGAATAAACACTTACCACAGTCCATGATTCCTGTTCTTTAGGCTCTAAGATTCCAGAATTGAAAATTTCTAGTAACTGTTGGAGCCCTCCAGCAGCAACAAACTGTAAGTATATTATGGGACCAATGTGAGAAAAAGCAAATACAGACTTATCACTAAGTTCATTTAGATACAAAGATAAGCTTTATAAATAAATTAAAATTAATATCTTATTAGCTATTCAGCTGAATATATTATGGAAAACAAAAGAAATAGCTATGCACAGCTATGATAAATTTACATAAATAATAAGAATATTTTTCTAATAACAAAGAAAATTTTAAAACATTATACCTAAACTTGAGATAAAAACCTTTAAGATAGAAAATGTTTTAAATGGTTTTCATTTTATACCCTTTTTGAAAATCTATATTAGGTACTACAGAATACTGTAGAAAAATCAAACCTTGCAGCTCCATGTGTTTTTACTATTTTCTATTTGATCTTCACTGGAATCATCTGAATCTGGGTAGAGATCACTATAACTTCCCTAAAGATAAACAAGAACAATTAATCATAAAAACAGTTAAAGAATTAAAATACTATAAAATAACTCATCAATATACACTTTGTTTCAGAGAGAAAAACATATATTCTGTGCAAGAAACTCTATTACCGTAGATTCTCGTCTTATTCTCCTGTTGGGCTTTCCTAAAGCTTCAATAATTTCCAGGGCATACAAAAGTTTATGGGCACTTTTTATTCGCAGAAGATCTTTCCAGCTAAAGCCATCATTACTCTTAAAAGATAAAAAAGATAGAAAGCAATTAGCACAATTATATGCAATCCTGATCTATCTAAAAATACAAGGAGAGAATTTTTAAAGTGGCACGGACAAATTACTTTGTTTTTATTTTCATCTATTACTTGAAGTTAGACATTTTGATGTATATTTCTATATTTGATTTAAAAAAAAACCTGAATAATGTGAATTCAGTGATGAAATTTGAGTAAACCTCCAACATTATTATAAGCTAATGTACACACAATTTTAAAGTAGAGGAAGCCAAATATTATACTCTACATTTTAATTTCCACCATAAAGAACCATAATATATAAGAACTGTTACATATAGTTTCAACAACCTTTAAAAGAGGCAAAAATTACATCAATAGGGAAAAAATGAATAAGTAAATACCTTTGTTTTGAAATTATGGAAGAGTACAAAAGGATTGCTATCACAACAGTCATAATGTTAAAACAGGGCTGCTTATGAAGAAACTGATGCTTCAATTCAAATCAAAAGATTGTGATAAATTCTTTTCATTTATTACATTATTTTCTTTTTTTAATCACAGAAATAAACTTCGGGGAACTAAACTGACATCTCTGTGTAGTTTAGTTTTATAAGAATTACTAGGTTTGCTTATTAGGTTTAACTGTGTTGGCATACTTACTATTTGGCATCTCTCTTCGGGTAAATTTCAACTAAAACACCAGACAATAAACCAACCACATATAATAAACACATAAAACAAGCATTCTTTGTTTACCTGCTCATCTGAAATATTCTGGAATGCCTGCAACATATTAGGACACGTTGGCAGAAGCATTAACAGTTCCCAGACACGTCTGGATAAGTTTTCTGCGTGGAGATGGAGTTCTTCACACCTTGCACTCTGACAAACCATAAAACAACCTTTCTTATTGTGAATTTCATTGTGAAAATAAGATTTCAAAGAAAAAAAATGTATTTATTCCTGATTAATAAGCTGTTTCTTATCTAATGCAAATCCATAAATACAACATGATAGTTGAAGTCTCACTGAACCTGCAAGAAACTAAGTTCCATTATTCACACATTTTGAAACATTTCAGTGCAAAAAACCAAACTACTGTTTTGAATATACTAGTAGTTATTTAATTTCACACATGCTAATAATGACATAGAAGGCATAAAACTTGAGTTTTTGCAATAAAATCTTCACAGAACTTTCTTCAAGCTAATTCCCTTTTAGTCACCACATCTATTTAAATAATTGATATTCCTTCTTAAGAATTACTTTTTTTATAGCTTCTACAATATTTAAAACATTTTAAATATATCAGAACAATATTTGTAAGAAAATCAGAAAAATCATGATAATGATTATACCATACACGAAATGTGAATATACAGGCAATAAATATATCTACCAATTGGACAGAGTACACAAGAAGTAGGCTACACAGGAAAAATAGATCCAATTAAATAAGACTTAAATGTAATTATTTTAACAAAATTACTCTAAATTACCTCACTATCTTCCATGGCCACTTCTCCAGAAGGAGGCTTAAAAGAGGCAAGCATCTCTAACAAATCAAAAAGGGTGGTAAGATGAGGTTCTTGCAGGAGTAAAAGCATTGGAATGTTGTCCTTCTGAGGAGGAGGTAGGCAAGATGCTGGAAGCTGAACACCTTCACCTTTACGTTCTCTCCTTGGTGCACCCAGGGATACAAACACCATCTAGAAACAGAGAGAAATAACAAAGAGGAGAGAGACTACTTTAAAAATGCCTATGCTAAAACCATGGAATGTTTTCAACAGTAAGTTTCATGAAGAACTTACAGATGCATCAATATCTTCGTTGACAAATCTTTCCTGAGCAGCATTTTGAGCAACTGCCATAATTAAAGCTGGGTGTGGCTTTCACTTAAGCCATTCATGGTGCAGCTGCATACACTGTTTGCTGTTGCTTTTTGCACTAGTCCTGTTTCCTTGTCCGTCATCCCTTATTTGCTATTAAGGCTGGGGAGACTCTACTATTGGTCTGACTTCCCAGTACATTAATGAAATGGCACAAAAACTAATTCAGGGGAAAAATGAGATAAATTGGCTCAAAGGACTGGAAGAATGCTAGTAAGGGGACAGCAACACAAATAGCAGTGCAGCTGGAAAAGCAGACATTTGTTATAATGGTGTAACCACGTTGTGGAAAGCTATTCTCAGACAAACTGTTCCTGCTGCCTAGTTATCACCTCCATGTATTGATAAAAGCTTATATGATGATCCACTGCTAAGTTTTGTTATAGTCCAACCTCCCTCAAACAGTCATGTCATTCACCCTTACACAAATTGAATTATGCTTTTCCATACTGTAGACTTTAGCAAAATTACAAGTAGACCACTAACAGGAATTCTGAATCAAAATTAAAAAATACATATAAGCATTAAAAATATGCTTCGTCTTTAACCAATGAAAGGAAAGAGTTAGTCACTGCTACCAGGGAAATAATGTGAGTTCAACAATTCAAACAAAATGCTGATTCTTGATTTTGTTTTCCTTGATGAATGAAAAAAAAAGAAAAATTTCCTTCACCCCTTGAATTTTCACATCTGCTAACATAACTAGAATTAGGTTTTTAAAATGAATTATTTTAAAGACTGACAACAGCAGCAAGGACTGACAGTATTAGTTTGGGCTTACAGGAGATGCATATTGGATAGCATGAAACTGCTCATTTCAGAAAACTGTAGAACGCTCCCAAAGAAAAATATACCTTCCACCAGCACTACATGTATCAGCTGCACAAGACAAAAGCAACATATCAAGCAATCTTTTTTTAGTGACTGCTATCTACATGCTGGTAATACCTGCATATCCTTAAAACCCAATTCGTGAAGCGTCTTTTCATCATAATCAGTTGTCAGTTCATGCCCAGATGAAATCATTCTCACAGGTCCCATGAGGCCACCTAGGATAAAAACATTATTTCAATACATTTCTGCAATCATAGTTTCATTTTCTCATGAAAGTGATAAGACTTATTTTTAATGGTACACCCTCCAGCAGCAATTAAAATGAGGCAAAAATTTAATGCAATATGGAATTTCCTTATGAAAAATTAGCTAATGCAATAAACTAAAGTTTATTTTATATTTATATTTACTATACCCTAGTATTTTCTTTTTTTTTAATTGCAGACCCCTTACTCCTTCTCTCCCACACCAGTAAGTATGTTTAACATGACTGAAGTGCAGCTGCTGTGGGACTGCAATCCTGAATTCTATGAATCACGTCTGTCTAAAATCCCAGCTAAAACAAAAATCAAAATTTCTGCTACAGGGCTATACTTGGTGAAAACAAGACAGCTTCTTCACTAAATCTGCTTGTGATGAGTGTCTGGAAAAGGACTTCATAAAGAAGGTAATTAAGATGGCTAAAGTTGAGTCTTTTTTACTGTGTCTCACTAAAACATGTTTTTAAAAAGTTGTTAAACTATGAAAAGAAAGGAATTTGTTGAGATAATATGCATTATATGCTCTTGCTCATAATAAAACAAGAAAAGATGAGAAGAAAGCAGTAATATTTTGAACAGCAACAATCGATAAGAATGCTATCATATATAGCATCAGTAGGATTTAGAAAATGTCTTCCTCTTGAAGGATAAAGCAGAAATTTTCATTCTCTCAAAAATACGCACGGAAAGGGAACAACAACAGGATCCATATTCATCCCACTGTAAGCAAGCAATGACTATCTTGAAGCAAGGTGACATTCCAAATTAAGAGCATCAAAAGAGGAGGAATGATCATTTTTGCTACAGGATGATCATAAATTAAAAAGCAGTTTGCAGGAGTAAGGAAATCTTATACCTGACTGGAATACATATACGTAAAGTATAAATTATGAATTGGAATTATTACTTCAAATTCTGAACCAATGGCAGAGCCAGAAATGTATGAATTTCACAGAACACAGAAAAAGGTTCTCTGTAACAGTCTCCAAATTTCAGAAAACAACATAATTAATTATAACAGTAATAAGAAGAAAAATCATGTTGGGGCTAGTCTATTGGAACTTGGAGCTTGGCTAGATCTAAGGGCCTTTGGTAGATCTACATTTTCTTCACTATTTCAAATAAATGGTAGCACTTAACAAACAATGCTATTAATTAGAAGTGAGGGTGATACTAATTATAAATACATCTAGAAGAAAATAAATCATAATGCTTACTTAGTTATGATACCTGGGGAAGAAAAAGACCATAATCTTTTAAGCTCTAAATGGATGAAGCCTTGTAAGGGCAAAAAATACAGGTATGAGTAGTATAGCTTACCAGGGAAATCCCCTTTGCGGCTGCTTTGGCCAAACTCCTGAAGCTGTGCTTGTTGATTTATCTGCTCCTTCTGCAAATTTTCATACCAATGGGTGACTTCTGCACGTAGATCGGCCACCTGATCACTGGGGTACATTTCTATAGTCATCTGAAATAAAACACACATTTAATTTTTGAAAGTGCACGAGTGGACTTACTGATATTCAACAATGTAAGGATTTAATTTTTGAAAGCGCACAAGTGGACTTATTGATATTCAACAATGTAAGGATGTACTTGTAAAAGGGCTTTTTACTACCTTGTCAGGAAGCCCAGCTGGCTGACACACAATTCTTAGTGGAAGTGACTGTTTGTCACTCAGGGCTTTCAAGTGACTGCTGATCCCAGTGCCTTCAATCTGCCACTGTCTCAGATGATATGCAAACCTTAAGAAGCAGGTAAAAACATTGAAAAAGTATTTTTTGTCAGAATCTATTTAACATAAATGTTCTAGAAACAATGAGAGGAAAGATAAAACTCGCAGCTTCATTCACTGTTTCTTCAAAATAAGAGGAAGTTATTGATATTCTCACTATTTTCTAAACACGATTAAAATAACTTTGAAATACTTTCTTTGGTGAGGGATGGAGAGACATAAAGCATATCCATACTTCTTTATGCAAGGAGAAGAGACAACTCTTGTAACTGTTTAAACTTAATATATTACCTTTCAAAATTATCCACCACTGCCTTTACTTTACAGGAAGAAAAACAAAGAAATTATTACTTAATAATAACTCATAACTCATTCATTATTACAATGAGAGGAATGGACATAAATTCCACATTCAAATGTATCAATGGAACTATTTACCTTCTCCTAAAAGCCTCCAGGTGTGTCTTCAGCATTAAGAGTCCTCTTTCAATAATGGTCAGACTTGAATGAGAGTCCTGCTCAAGGTTACTAGAAGCTATCATCAGACTCTCCATACACTTGCTAATAAATTCTTGTTCTTTTTCAAGACCAGTTTTACCTGTAACATCAGTTAAAGTAAATCAAATAAGCTCAGCTTTGAGACCATGCATTTGAATACTAAGAATAAAAAAGAGAATAATACTAGGTATTCTTTAAAATGTTTTAAACAGAAAACAAAAATAAAAATGAAAATTCATACCATTGATATAATAAGAATTGATATACTGGATAGCTGCTCGACTGACGTCACCAGACTGTGCTCTTAAAGCAATACCCCAGAACTGGTCCATGCCACACAACTGTTTTAACAAAAGGAAAACAAACACACAAACAAAACATTGCCTCATTATTTTACTGGGAATGACGCTTTTCTGACCTGGACATTTTATTTGTCTCTTGATGAAATTACTAAAAACACCTCAATTTTTCCTCTGCTTGGGCTCTCATCACTGCACACATCAACTACTAGAGAACCCAAACATTCACAGAAATATCTTCATACTTTGAAACATAAGGAGAACTGGTTAAATTCCAAAGAGTGAACTTTTGATTTTGACAAACAGGAATACTTTTAAATAAGCCTTAAAACACAAGTATTATCTATTATTGGTATTCACTGCAAGAATAGAAATCGTCATTAAAAATTGCCTCAACTCACAAAAAAAATCCTACATATGATCTTATTTCTAAGATAGTTTCTCTGTATAAAAAACTACAGAATAAAAAATTCTAAAGCAAAACATATATAACTGAGATATATTTTACACCAGATTTCTAGTCAGAATTAAATACCTAGCAGACTGTCTGAATCTTACTTAGAAAAGCAAATGTTACAAACCCATTATTAATACACAATAGTGAATACAGTTCAGTTATGTGAAGAATATGATAAACTGCACAAATATACACAAGCAACTGGTATCATTTTCCTTGTGGCTTCCTGCCTCTTACCTCTAGAGACAAAATCCACAGATAGATGCTTAAAGTCATGAGGGAAGGCCAGGATCATTGGGCTCCTTTTATTGCCATTTCAGTCCCACATTTGGAACTTTTGAGTCCTGAGCTTCCAGGGCTCTCCTCAAGGCAGAAATCTGTACAGACCCCACCACTATAGGCTGTGGTATTACTATCTCTAACCAGTAAATAATATTCAAGCCAGTAAGTTTTCAGGTGATATGCTGGTGTAGATACGTACCTTCAGCTTTCCCCTTCCCTCAGAAAGAAGAAAAGCACAGGATCTAGTCTTACCTCTGAGTTTGAGCCTCCATCATATGCACTAGTAGCCAATCGAGCCAAATTACACAAATGCTGGAAGAGGTTTAGGCCAGTCATACTAATAGTTTCAGGCTTTAATTGTGGCATCTAAATAAGATAAATACATTTTAGTATGGAAAAAAACAATTCAGCGAGGCAAGAGATAGCAATTACAGAGTACTTATTGCATTAGCACAGAAAAATGTCATTGCTAGTACCAATCATATTCCAATTTAATAGATCAATTAAAATATATGCTTGCAAAAGATCACACTCTCTGAATTTTATATACAACACAAAAAACCTTCACCTATAATTGGCTTCAACAAACCTCCTTTTTCTACCACTGATTTGGACTGAGAAGAATGCAGAGAGAACAAAAATTACTATTTTAACATTAGCTGCTGAACTTAACAGCAGGACAAGCTGTTAGCATACATGACATGTTCATTCAAAACACAGAATCCTTACAAAACTAGACAAAAACTGTATAACCTTGAAAAAGAACTAGAATACGTTAATTATTGCACAATCTAACATTTTTGTAACATCTTCTGTTGAAATGCATGGGACACCTTGCAAAAAGTAATTTCATTGGTTGTATGGACGAAATTTATACACCCTTCCCATAGAGAAGAAAATTTTTTAAGTCAAATGGCTATCTATTATAAAGGAAATTATAGTTTTGGGTGGCTTTTTTTTTCAAATTGAAATGAAGACCTATATAACTTTAGATACAACACACAGGCTACCTGAAAAGAAACACTTAAGTAAATACTAGTGAGAAAAGAATTCACATTAATTCCTTCTCTTCCCTCCAAGCACTTCAAAATTACTGCGTGATGATGGAGCCCTCCCAGACTCCTGAAAACACACTTCATAGAAACTCTTTTAAACACATTAAATAGTGCTGATACGGAAGAAACATTTTTATTGGAATTAATAAGGTTTCAATTAGCTCTCTACATACCTTTTCCAAAAAAAGATGTTTGTACGTCTCCATGCCCATAGCATGCTGATCTTTACTTCGTACTTGGTTTAAAAACCAGTGTAGTGCATCATCATAACATTCAGAATCTTCGACTAAGCAGTGCCACAGTATGTCCACTTGTTCTAAACTTAACCCTAAAATTAGGAAAGTATTTTTAACTACTCCTTTATAACATCAAATATGTAGCAATATTCTGCAAATCCCAAGAACACATACAGAAAAAATCAAAATAGTTTTTGTCATACTTTTCCATTTTTAGAGCTGGCAATGAGCTACAGTTTTCGGTCATTAGTGCTGTCAGTTGTCACTAAACCAATGCATAGCGTGGGCTGACCTGAGATCTTGTACCAAATCACAGGTTGTTTCTCAGTTCCCAAGTAATTACTTGGACCTAGTGTACAGCTTTGAGCTAGGTATTGATTGATTGACTGTGGCTGAAACCAGAGTATCTGCAACTATTTCACTGTTACTTCATTCAAGAAAACTGAAGGTTTATTTTTTTACTTGGAATATAAAGTCTGTGATCCAAACAAATGTCTTTAAAAAGAATTGTGGCTATTCATCAACAACAGCAAATACTGCCTTACAAGTTTTTTTTCCTTTTGGCTACAGATATTCTCCCTTCCTTCCTGTACTCTAATGACCAGAGGGACAAGCCATGCATCGTACACCAACTTTGACTACCTATAATGAGACTACCCAAATGACTCCTCCCTTCAGTCATTTTAACAAATGCCCTCAATATACAGTCACGTGAAGCTCCATATAGAGCTGATGCTGAGACAACACTGAAGGATATTAGTTTACAAGGGCTCAAGAGGAGAGTGGTCAAAGCAGTTTATGGAAGGGAAAGTCAGCAAGGGTTACTAAAATAACAGAAAGTTATGTTTAACTTCAAATTCCATCAGCTACACCGAAAATTTCTGTTTTAAAACCTCTGTACAGAACAACTATCATACAGACTACTACTTCTGCAGAAGACCCTACAGGGAGTGTAAAGCAATTTCTGACAGTATTAAAATATAGAGAAATATTCCTTTTGTGTATCACAAATTATTTACAGTGCACACGAGTAAGAGATCTCTGGGAACATTATGACATAAACCAAAACCACAAACACAGAATACATTATCTTCACTTCAGTAATTATGTGAGCCTTACTATGAGGTGCCTCTCTGATAAGGTAACCTCAAATACTTACTGAAATGATCTGGTGATCCTAGCGTTGAAAACACACATGTCAGGAATTGAAGACGAACCTGAACTTCTGCACTATGGCTGTATCTAAAATTTAAATTTGTATAAAACCAGAAGTTTATTTAATCGTTGTCATAACCTTTTTCCCTACTCATACACATACCTCTTAAAAGCATAAATAATTTTGTTATTATAATTTCTTTCTGAACTTCTAGTTCAGTATATAGTCTATTGTCAGTTTTTCACATTATAGAACCGCATCAAACTAGTGGAATTACACTAGACATTACAAGGTACAGTTCTTTTTTTGTTGGTTTTTGGAAGAATGTAAGTGGGGGGTTTTGGCATATAGTCCAATTCAATTGTAGCATTTTGTCATTAGCACCTTGCAGGATCTGACCTTAATTTTTTCCCTAACTTGTAAAATGCTGATATTTTTACACTGAATTTCTGATTTCAGCTGATACATACTTTTAATAAAAATATTTTCATAACTTACATAAGGATATTAACTTTATTGCTATTTATAAGGTAAAAGCTTAATGGTCCAAGGAGCAGAACAACATAATGTTTGGCCTGAATTTAAAGCAATTCATCCCTCTTTCCAGCAGCTTTTGAAGTAATTTCTCACCAGAGCAACATCAAATATAAAAGTGTGTGACGAAGTAAAAATTTCACCCACAAATAGCAACATTTTTCAATTGCGGAAGCTCATATTTTATACTGACTTAGACATCTGTCAAAACCGGAATAGTCTATTCCCCGGGATTCAGAAGCTAAGAATTGTACCACTTGTGTATATACACCTAATTTTAATCATAGATTGGAAAGTGCAGATGAATGTGTTAAACAGAACAAAACTACTGCAAAGGTAACAGATTTTAAAACTAAAACAATCTGAATAACTTTATGACATAAAACCACTTCAAACTGATTTGAATATATAATATCTTTGTGTTTTATTTGTAAACAAGTATTCAACATAATGTCTAACAGAGATGACAGGAAAGTAGCTGCATGAGGTTTTTTAAGGAAAAGAAAGCTATTTAAACCATTGTTTTTATGGACCTTTGTCTCCCTAAGCACATAACGTCCCTATAGAAAGTATTTACTTATAAGAACACATCAGAAGCACCAGAAGATCAAAGCAGAAAAAAAATGTTTAAAACCATAAAATATCTCTCAAAGTCAGTTGTGTACTTACAATGCATGTTTATGTCGTCCTTCCCTGACTGCCTGAATGTAGTGTACCAAATTATCAAAGAAAAGTTTCATCATATTAAGTTCCTTCTCTGCCCACCTGCGTCAATATAAAGGGCAGAAAGTATTACGATTTGCTTAAAAAGATCAGAAAACCCACACAAAGTAGACATCTATTACAGGAAAATTGTGGAGACATAAAACCAAGGTAAACATTCAATTTTCCATCTACCATGAATTCAGGAGTATTTTCCAGTACAGTACTCTCTTCTTTCTTGTCATCCGTAAGGCTCCACAATGTTGTTATTTTCAGGCACAGGGCTGACAGAACACTCCCTTTTGAGACCATGAAAACTTTTTCTAAAGGCCCTAATTCAGAAAAAGTCTAAACCAAAACTCAGAACTGGGCGTATATTTAAATGTAATTTCAAAAAGGCCAACAGAAATTGCTGCTAATCACTGTAATGTTTCCCAGAAGCTTCCAGTCAGTTCTCTAACTTAGACCAGATATAGTTATATAGTTTGTTCTAGTATGGAATGCTATACTATATAGCTTCACATTTCAAAAGTTTTCTTATAAACCAAATTTTTTTATTACTGAGAAGCATTTGATATACAATCAGAACAGAACAATATAACACCAAGTTATTACATTTTACAATAGACTATTACTGGATGTCTAGTACTGTTTGCAAGTCATTTGGGATTTAAAAGCGGGGGGGGTGTGTTTAAAAAAAACCAAACACATCAGTCTTCGCCTCAGTTATGACAGTACGTGTATTATGAAGAAATCTAGGCCTGAGTGATTAGACAAGCTCATATAACTAGGCCAGACAACAGACAGATGATAACCATAGGCCATTATAAATTTGGACTACACTGAAGTAGCAAGTCTTGCAGCAATCCCTACATGTTGTCACTTCTCTTTGTTTAGTCTGCTGAGGACAGGGGGCTACTTACATTGTTATCCAGTGTGTATCATAACTGCTCCCAAACTGCTGAAACGTACCAAAGAGCTTTGGAAGAAGACGAAGTGAAACTACTACTGATCTAAAGGAGGAAGAGAGAAATGATGACAATATATGACTGTTACAAAATTAAACCAGTCAAGTTTAAAACTACTTTGAGAAGTTGAGGTTCAGTGAGCAAACAGGCTAACTGGAAGCACTGGAAATATTTGTGTGAAGTTTACTATCCTGACAGCCAATTAGTTTCCTGAATCTTAACTACACATATTTGAAATTCTTTACAGGTAATACCTTGGACACACTGTATACAAAACAGTATACATTTTTCTTATTAAAAATTGGTTACATTTAAAAAGAAATTCTTATTTTTGAGGTTTGTAGTACTTATCTTTTAAAATTTCAGCAAAATTAGTATTGCTTTTCTACAGAGGATGGCAAAAATAAGTCTGCCTCAAACTCATTATAGACAGAAGTAGATGTGTATTGTAAAACAAATATCTAGGAAAACTCAAGAAGTGCATAAACTGCACATAACTGAACTTTTGTATCAGTGATAAGTATCTTCACATTTCTTTTACTAATCAGTATTTCAGTAACATAACACTGCAGGTGATGTCCAGCAGTTGATTGGTGGCATCAACAAAATAAATTCCATTTTTGCCAGTCTTTAAACTGTGCAATCTCACAGCTTTGGCCGGTATTAAAACAAGTTACCTGAGGCCGAGGTATTACTTCTTCCAACTGCTTCTTCACAGAAATTGGACTTCACAACAGACTTGGCGGAAAAGAATGAATCTGTTCCTCAGCCACTTACATGTAAAATCTAAATATTCACTTCAAAATGCTTATACTAAGGCACCTGACCTTACACTCATCTGGCTAAGATTTGGAGCCGATTTTACCAACTGGCAGTAAAGCAGTAACTTCTGGCAGAAGGAAGAATGGACAAATGCAACAAGAGGAGAAATTCAGAATACTGATAGAATACAAAAATGAAACATCAGATACATCCCATAACACCTTGGAAGCTACTTTTATACTTTTACATTTGTCTGGTTTGAGTTGGCTTACTGTAAAGTTAAATAACTGTTATAGTCACCCTGGATTTCCTATATGTTGCAAAAAAAGATAAATGTAAAAACAGATAATTTATGATTTAAGTTACCTGTTGTTTGCTAAATTTTCTAAGCAGCCTTCAATAAATCTCATTCGAATCTGTCTGTCAGTGAACCAGCACACTAAAGAACAGAGCAGCTTCTCTGCTTCATTTATTAACCCTTCAGAGAGATGAATCTACAGCAAGTAGAAAGAAAGGTCACTGAATAGTATATATTTCTTTTCTTTAAAACATATTCATTTTCTGGTATTCAACTTACTGCATCTTCGTCCTGGACCAGATCCCACAAAAGGGTATTTCCTTTCTTACAAACATTATCCAAATTGATGTCCGTCACCGCATTGCTATTATACTGATGTTTATGAACTGCTGGTCCTGGACAAAATATAAAGACCGTTATTGCATAAATAAAAGGAACTATCTAATCTGAACATTACTCACTAAGTGCATGAACAGCAACATGCTTTATTTGTAAACTTGGCTATTTTAAAGCGCATACAACAACATTGGAATTGCAGCCTTTTTCCACATAAAGGTTCCTAAAAGAAGACAAAATGTTGTGACTCCTTGCTGTGGACAAGGAGTCCACAGGACAGTTAAGCCAATATTTACACTGCTTTTGTCTAATGGCAAAGTACAATAAAAACAGCCCTTAAGAACTGCAGAAGTAGGTGCCACTCTTTTTTAATTAAATTAGATTTAATTCAGAGTGTAACTAAAGTATTTCTTAAGTCTTTCTGTAGTGTTCTGGTCCAAAGGGAGGTATCTTTATAACTACCATGGTTGGAAAGCAAGAAAGAAGCACATTTCAATCAGCTTCCCTCATCCTACATGATCTCCTATATCTAACTAAACAAAAAAGAAAAACAAACACCATTTTTATATACAACACAGTATCAAAGTGCACAATTTCAGAAACTCATCATGTTTTCATAAATACTGATAGACATTTTCCTTCTGTATGGTCACAGCTGGCACCATTCATTTATCTACTGTTTGATACTACTTTCATGAAACAGCAAAGTCAAGGAGAAATTTAGATTGCGTGCAGAACACTGTAATTATTTGCACGTGCAAAACTAGGGATATCAAAAATAACCTGAACTGAAGGCCTCATGCTCAAACAACAATTTGGATCTTCAGTAAGATATGTAATATCTATGGAAAATATTGGAAAAATATGCTGATTTACAGCTTGTTTAACTACAAAGTTTTAGTAGTTTATTCAACTCCAGCATAGAAAAAATATCCTTTCCAATTTTCAATGTCAGGCTGAAATTATAATTCTTCTCCACACAACAAGAAACATTAAGCCTAAAGAAAAAAAGTCTTCTTACTCAACTGTGCTCCAGGAAAAGATATGTACTGGTTTTATGGTCTGCTGGAAGACAGCAAATTTGGTTCTGCCAGACCAGTGAAAAAAAAAAAGTCAAACCTTCACAATAATATCCTCCATTATATTTAAAAGAAGGATAAAACACAAAGTAAAGCTGCCACAATAGAATATGGAAAGATGATATAATTCTTGTGAAGTCTTTTAGTAGCATCTTAAATTGCACCCTGAAGTAATCTAGAAGATTTGGCAGTGTAAGATGAAATAGCATAAAATGCCCTTTAAGGCAAGTCCCCTAAGATATCAAGTTAAAATATAACTCATGTTTCCAAAATTATCCTCTTTACAGACCATTATGGTTAATTCATTTAAGATGACAAATGTACAGAAACTAAATAAGATCCACCCACCAAAAGAAAAATGGCATAAGGTTTCAGAGCGAAAAAAAAAATCTTGCATTTCAGTACCACATTTCTCTTTACTGTAATAACTGATTAGAAAAAGAAACCCAAACATTTGCTGGGATCTTTGGTGCCTTTATTTGTGTTAACTTGCATTAAAAGCTCCAACACAAATGGGAAAAATATTTTTAAAAGGAAAACACAGCTATATCTAATGTGATACAAAAATGAAACTCTTGGAAAAATAGTAAAATCTCAGTAGGCACCATGGTTTCTTTGGGCAAATACACATGCATGGTTAAAATAATTTGATTATTTTCATTATTGGATACTAACTCAAAATAAATTCAAATATAAATTTGAGTACAGTGTTCTTCTGTTTTCCTTTTATTGCTCTCACCTTGACTAAGATGTTCATGATAGATAGAGGCAAGGTTAGGAAGGTGCTGCTGAAGATGAGACGTTAGCTCAGCATGTGAATTAATCTGTACAAGCTCTTCTTCACAGCCAGACTCTTCCCCATCAAAATCAGCCATATTTTTCTCTGATTTTGCACTGACTTGGGAACTACTGCAACTGACGTCATCTGCACTTAACATATCATCTACCATGTGCCTGTAAAAGAAGAATATTACAATGGACAATATCAAAGAGAACATTGTTTATAGCAGACTAAAAGTGAGTATACACGTCCCTAAAGCTAAAGTCAAGATGAATCATCTATCTGAACAGCAGACCTTCTTACCAATTTGAAAAAAAATTGGAAAAAACCCAAAGGTCTCACTATCATAAGAATTGTGTTGACTTCTTTAATGTTAAGTAAATACAGCATTTTCCAGAACAATTTAAATACTTTGTTAAATGTTTTTATATTTATTCAATAGAAACAACTTTAAAAAACCAACTTTAATTGGATGTTAACAAAACAGATCCCTAACATAATTATCATCTCTGTTAGACAAAATTACCCTGAACTATAGCAAAACGTCCATACAAGTTTCTGCCCAAACTGAGTAATTTGCTACCGCCTTTATTTATGTTATAGAAGGAATCAGAACAAACATCAAGCTACCTACCCATCATGGTGGTGGTGGTGGTGATGGTGGTGGTGGTGATGCTGTGGCCCAATGAACTGTCTACAGTTAAATAACTCATTTCCAATAGTTTCCCCAAGGAAGTCCCCTGTGTGAGTTATACAGGAATCTTGAGACCCTTGTGAAATGTGAGCAGTGCTCATTTCCCCTGTCATATCATGCTCTGCATCCTCAGCATGAGAACAAGCATCTAGCATTCTGATTCGATTATCCACTGGTGTCACAGAGTCAGTGTTAAAAACATGGTCCTTTCCTGCCCCGTTATTTGCACCACTCCTCTCTGATGCCCCTTGTGAATCTCCCAGACAAATGCCTGCTTGTGATTCCAGTTTTCTGTTTCGTAGATCTGTGCTCCTACTGCTTTTCTGAGGATTATGACTCCTATCTTCTTCCTCTTCGTCTTCCTCCTCTTTGAGAGCTTCAATATCTGCAATGTCTTCAGATTGCACCTCGCTGCCAGGGCTTCCAGCAGACTGGCTTGCGTGACTCGAGTTGGCCTCATTACTGGATCCATCACTGTGGCCACTGCTACTACCAGGACCACTACTGCCATCCTCACCGCTGTTGGCTGTCTCATCAGAGCTTCCTTGCATGGATTCCTGAAATTATTATTACTTTTTTTAAGTTTGGTGGAAAAATAAACCACCACTGAAAATACAAAATCAACATCATAAGCATTCAAATGCCATTCTTCATTTATGAGGAGATGTCACAAATCTGCAAGTTTTCATTCATTCTTTCTCAATTTGGTTGCCAATGACAACATGCTGTGAGCAAGATTCAGATTTAATAATTTAATAATTAATAATTTTCATACTACCTTATTTGTAACAGGTTTGTATTTGCAGGCTTTGCACATACATTGAGTGGCAGGGTGACACATAAAGAACATGCCATGCATTCCCTTACTAAGAGATTAATCCTGCTGAAAAACAATTTAAATGCAGGAATCCATTTGAGGTGGTTTTTTGCAGGACAGCTGTTCATAGGCAAGGTACAATATATTCTCTGTAAACTGCACAGACCACAAGTAAAGATTCCAGCTATCTACTATGCTGCTTGAGGCAAGCATGCTGTTCAGGTTTTCAAATTATTACAGAAAAAAATTATTTCCATAGCTGATAATAGGCAACTCAGTAACAAAATTCAGAGACTAAGATTTACACTCTTACCTCTGTATCTGAAAGTCTCTGCTGTACATGTTTTGTTCTGTTAATAAGCTGTTCCTCCATTTCAATATCACTGCCTCCACTCTGATGGGTGTCACTGTTGTCACTGCTTTGAGGACTGGCTGCTGGTGACCCTAGTTCAAAACCACATTTTCCAGTTAATTTGTGATATGTATTAATTGAAATGTAACAGCGTTACATAAATCTGCCTCAGATGTTGAACTCAACAGCATTCTTCCTGCCAGCAGCTGAGCAAGGGGCATAACTTAAAACAAGTGATGTACCTAAACACTAAAAATTGAGCATTTTACTACAGAATTTATATTCTGATGTCTCTCATTGCCAGTATATAGCACAGCTATATGAATTCAGTAGATTCTACATGAAATCCAATTTTCATTTAACTTCTCATAAAGACATAATTTCAAGCTTCCACTAGTTCTTCCGTTCAAATTTGATAGCTGTAGAAAAACACTGTAGTAGCAAGCATATCAGATTGTGGTGAACTTCTAAAACTGTACTTACAAGGTGAAGGGGCTGCTCTTCTGAGCTCCTCTTCTTCTGAAGGAAAAAAGCAGAATGGAAAAATAAGTGACTAAAAATCATTTTGTCAGCATATAGTTGTCCATGATTCATAAAAATCAGCAGTAGGAAAAGAAATGGAAACTACAGTAAAATTGCTTGTCAGCACCTTTAGTTATGACTGTGGGGAAATATACAGTCAAGTCCAAAAAAAAAAGAAAACAAACCCAGAAATAGCAGGTAATATCAAAAACTAGGCAAAAATTGGAAAAGCTTTTGTAAAACTTATGTAGCTGTGTAAGTCACAGATGTTCAGCAGAATAAAAATAAATTAACTGATAATAAAAAAGAGTATGAGAAAATACATACTACTTTAGATATACGAAAAGAATTGATTTGAAATAAAAGTCTTTCCAAATGAACTCACAAAGTTTTAATGCTTTTGCCTTTATCCTCAACTTCTGCTTGAAAAATATGTCAACATGACAATTTTTTAAAATAGTCAAGTAAAAAGTTCTATACATCCTTTTTGTCCAAAGTCAACAAGGAGACTACGAAAACTAAACTATTAACTACCAGATCTACTGGAAAGCCACATACCTTTTTTGTTTCCCATGGGTAGATTGGTACTCAGTAACGATGCAAAAGAGCTTTGTTTTGACAGCTGAGCCTTAGCAGCTAGTGCGTTATTCCACAGTGCTTTTATAAGCATTGATGCCAAATACAAGGTCTATAAACAAAACCAGACAAGAGTGTCATTAAGAAGCAGTAGGCTTTGTAATGCAAAGATCCACTGCTAATCTTTCAAAATGCTACAGTTCACAAAATAAACCTATCAAAATAAACAAATGCACAAAATAACATTGTGTGAAACACCTTTTAACTTCAGACATGAAGTTAAAATCTTCTATTGGTGTTTATGCACTCTTTAAAAAATCTCTGAAAAAGACTGTAATTCAAAGGGCAGAAAAGGCCTACTTGAAGAAACATGACTTTATTCATCTAGTTTCCTCTCTTACACCTTAGTATTACCTCTACATGTATTCCTTTAGAAAGACCAAGACAAATCTATAATGCTTGTTTAATACACTAATAAAATGTCTTTTCTCGTTACAGCGATGTTGTTCACTTTGTCTTTACCTGTTCAGTGTGAGCACTGGGATGAAGAGTTGAGACTAGGTTAAGAAGGTGTCTAAGTGGGACAGGGTCCAAGTTTTTGATCAAAGAAGGAAACAGGTCATGTATGTAACGACTGCAATGCTTTAGCTACAAAGTACAAACAGAGAAGATAACAGGAACAGCAAAATAGACTTTTTTTCAAAATTCAAAGATTCATAAAATTACAGCAATTAAAGAAGGTCTTTGCACAAATTCTCAGGAAGCACTTGTACAGCATTTCCAAACTACATTAGACATGCAATGTTGACTAACCTTAATCTTTATATTGTTAAGCATGTAAAGGTTAGTGAAATCAAATGTTACAATATCTTCCTTAGTTCTAGTTCTAAGAGACCTGGTGAAAAGAAGAACTGGAACTTTATTTCTCAATTTAACTTCAATATAACTTTAAAATATTTATGTATATGCTAAATCCGGAAGGAAATAATATTTGCAATGATTATTTTATTAGCAGTGGTAAATACAAATAAAGATATTACAGGTTAATATAAGGCTGAGAGAACTGACTGTGTGAACTGTATGAGGCTCATTTATAATTATTTTGTCTTTCCAGTAATGAATGTCAAAAATTATGCCAATGTGTTCAGTTAACTGCTGTATTGACACAATTAAAGTGACAATGCTCCTAGATACTTCTCTTAGGTTAAATGCTTCTTTTCATAGTCACTCAAAGGGTTTCATTATCTTTGTATGGATGTTGATATTCAAAAAATAAAATAACACTTACAGAAAGCATCTAGAAAAAACATTCTTAATGCACCTCAAAAGGGTTTTTTTCATTCTTTATTTATTTTATTTTGCCTTCCTGGCATATAAAACATCTGTTTCGGATTATATGGGATACAGGCCATCTTTCCCAGGATTCAAACTGGAATAAAATTATGTGGGTCCTATACATGGATACATTTAAACATCTTGAGATAGTTGCTTAACTCAGAGAAGATAATTTTTTGTCAAAACATTAGTTTAAAAAGTGGAAAATGTATTCTTTAAGGCATTCTATTCCTTTAGTCTAAAGGTGTCAGCCTTTTAAACATTAGAGCTTTGAACCTTTTACAGGAAGTAATAAGGACATACATAATTCTAATATCAAACATATTTTGGAAATGTCAGTATGTCAAAATGAACATGTGAACTATATAAGAATTGTCACATTTGGGTGATACTATTAAGTTCTTAAAGTAGTATAAAAGATAGAAAAAGATCCAGAGGTCTAACATTAGTGTGAGTTACTGTATATGTGAAAACATCAGGGAAGATAAAATACCACTTTAAAAGCATACATGAAATAAATAATTATCAAATACTCTGATAGAGAACGCTGTTGGATCCTATTAGAGTGAATATTGTTATAATGAGCATTTATTAACATACCAGCTGCATGTTACAATGACAATGGTATCGAGAGGTTTCAGAATGTGTGTACAGCAAATTGAAACAAATTATAGAGAAATACTGAACACATTAAAGAAAAACAACCTTCAAATTCTAACGTATAAAAATATATCACCTATACCTGTTTAAAAAAAAGTAAATTTTATTTCTCCAACCTTCATTTTGAGTGTATTGTTCAGAAAAATTGACACTGAAACTTTGAGGGTGTTTTCTGGGTTTGTTGGAGGAGCAAATGGTTAGAGTATTTGGGTTTTTTTATAATAAAGGCAGAATGAAATAATGGAAAACCAGTTTCCACAACAGGAAATCAAAATGTCTACTGTTTTCAAATCCCAGAATAAAAAAATTCACAACCTAAAATAAAAGAGCAATCCATTAAAGTAGCAAACAAATATATCTTTCTGAAGGAAAAAAGCCTTTCAGACTCTCCAGTTTTACCAAGCAAAACCCAAAATCTCAGTGCCATCTGTAGATTTTAACACCAGCAGTGTAGCACAGCTGTAAACTTCACTGCCACAATTTTCACCTGATTGTTCCCACCAGGAGTAACAGAAATGGAAGCTACAATACATAGGAGCAAGGTAATTTAGCATAACAGTAAAAATATTACATCTACCCTAAAATTTTCATCCCTGTTCTTAGTGAATACAACATGTCTTTGCTATACAACTTCATTTTTTTTCTTGTATAAAAGTGAATTCTTGCATCTAATGAAAAACAGTAATTGTGGCAGTTACCTAACTTCAAATTTTAGTCAGTAAAACACTCAGATAGACAGGCAAGAAAAAGTAAGAAACTTAGCTTTATGAATAAAACAAAATCAACTTGCTATTTTCTGGCTTGTTTTTTTATCACTCCTGCAATTATAAAAGTTGTATATATACCTGTGCTGCAGCCCAAATACAGTCTATATGTTGAGTACTAAGTCTCCCTTCAGCTGCAAGAAAATTCAGAATCACTTGGCACTGTTTGATGATCTGCAAAGTGAGAACATATTGAGGAAAAATTTACTAGAACAAGAAATTACCCCTCCATGTTTATTCTAAAAATAATAATACTTTTCTACAAACCTCAATATGTAAATTTGGTCCAAAAATGTGCTCAACTACATTGTTGCTGATAAGCCAGTCTGCAAGCTCTTTTGCAATTGACCTAGAGATGAAAAAAGAGTGGAAACATATGTAAAATTATTTGCCTATAATATATACATTGTGCTCTTCCCCAGCACAGCACATATTTTAAATTAGTATCTATAATTGTACTAAGCATACAGAAACTTTTTTGAATACAAAGCATATTAAACATTCATTCACCCAGGCAGGAAATAAACGATTTCTGTATTTTTTATTTGGCTGGAAGACTAATGCCAATTATCAACATTTCCCACTCACCCCTCTGGATCATTAGCAAACAGGTAACCAAGAACTCTATCAATTTCATCAGTTAATAGAGCTCAAGAGACCACCTGCTGACCACTTTCAAAGATCACTCAGGCAAGATTTCGATAAGTATTGCTATTTAACCCAAGTTTATAATGAAATTCCAGAACTATTGAATTCACAAACATAGCTAAAGGTGAGACGGGTAGAAATTATTTTTTCAAGAAAACCACTTAAATGGTTTTAAGATTCTCTCGCATAAATAGCAACTGACATAGCTTTAACAACCTGTTTTACATGGTCATACTTACACACATGTAGCATACAGATACTTCAAAATTCTCATTTTGTTTCATCCATAACAATAGGGAACTTTACCCACAGTCAATCCACAATCAAACATTCAAACAGAACAGGACAACAAAATTGAATTTTCTAAAAGAAAAGCTGAACTTCCAGAAAGCACTGCCCTGTCTGGAAACTACTGCATAAGCTCCTTTTTATTCCTTCCCTTCAAGCAAACGTTTGTTTATACAGATTTTGGCACCAGAAGCAATTAGAGGACATCACAGTATTTAAAGCACAGCCTGTAGTTTAAATAGCCCTGGAATAAAAGTGCTCTGTTTTACAAGGCGGAGAGGATGGGAGGGAGGGGGTGTCTTAGAGGGCTACAGGAAGAATTATTTCTACCACTGCTATCCGTGTCACATTTATGGTCACTATTAAAATTACACGATTGCCAATCTTTATCATCCATAATAAGAAAACAAGATTCTTTAGGTAAAAAGGTTTTCCAAACAGGATTAATTTTCTGGAAGCATACTGCCAGTTCTTCAATTGTTTCAAATTGCCTGATCCCTATGGATGAACTCAGCACAGCTCATACTATTCAACACACCCTATTCCTATACTGTCCTCTTCTATTCTAATTCCAGGACATGGGGAATCAAGACTATTGTCTTATATTGTTCAAAAAAGATAACGTCACCTAACATTTAAGTAATGACTGGCTTGAAAAGTACAACAATTTAGCAACAGTATACTTTATGGCTTATTATGACTTAGTTCTCATACTGTAAAGTCAGTTTGACAGGGTATCTGCTCAAAGAGGGATAAAAGAAGATAAACCTGGTCTGTTCCATGAAATCCAGATCTATTTCACTTCCTACAGCCCCGTTTCAACATGAAACCAAAACACAACCAACACCCCAAAAACACCTACCCCAAACCAAACTTTGGACTATACACATCACAGACTCATCCAGGGCTTGCAATTCTAACAAAATTTGAAGGCCTTTTCACATGAAAGCTGTGATGTTGCACATTTTACAGCTAAATGACTTGTGATTCATTGGAATATATGCTACCAGTCTCCTTTAGTAACAAACGCGGCTCTAAAAAGTGCTCCTTTCCACCTGCCTCCACGCTGACAAGCACAAGTGACCATAGAGGCACTGCTCATATAGCTCAAGAGACTATAGCTCTGTTACTTTTCATTTTGTCAGACAGCTGGTACACTTGGTAGTACAGATTGATCTGAAATCACAAGTGCCCAACCCACACTCTGAAAACTGAATGCAGCCTGCAAAAAAGTTTGTTGAAGTTATGGCCCAGCTCCTTCTTACATTGCTTCCCCTTGTTGTGGGCAGAGGTGCTCCTGCTGCATGACCAAAACGTAAGCAGAAAGCCTCATAGTTTGCGTTTTGCACATATAAAAGGTAGACAGATATGGTCATATGAGTGAACGTACACCCATTAGATGCAGGAGACCTGAATGAATATGAAACTTCATCACTTCTGGTCATGAAATGTGAAAAAAAGCCTTAACACCTGAGTTGTAAGTCAACTGAGATAATTTTGTTCCAAGACCACTTAGTTTGTTCTTGGATTTGAATTTCTGAACACTGCTAGATTCACTGGATGGTGTTAATACGGTGTTAATATTGCCCCATGTGTCTCTTTAAATCCAATCCTTCTGTCCATTAGACATTGTATCCACAGTCATATGTTGCATTTTAGCTACTCCAAAGAACAAAAACTCTCTTACAGAGTGAATTTCTTCACATTTTATTAAATGAGTATGGCAGTTCTCTAACTCTAGTCCGCAACATTTTTCTTCTGAGAAATAATGGATTATTCTTTTGAAGGAATGCTTTTTTTAAATAGATGTATTCTCAGTGGTAAAAAACTCTTTATCCTACTGGTGAGCTCAACTGTGATAAAATGACATCTCAGATTTCTGAAGGTAAACATTCATTTGATATGGATTTGTTGAGGATGACCAATAACAAGAGGATCCTTGTGAAAGGCAGAATGGAGCCTTTGTGTTACCCCTGAGAGAATTGTTCCTCCCAGAAAGTTTTGCTGAGGGCACTCCAATCACTAAATATACTGCCTTTTAAAATGACCAAGCTATCACCACCACTAAGTATTTTGTTCTCTAATACACTAAGAAATATATTTATGATGGTCAATTCAAGGATTCACCAGAGAAATCTGATTTCAATGCAAATGAAGAACGTCTGACATTTCCTGAATGCTTCCATTTCAGAAGTGTTTTTCCAGCTCCTTGGTATGTTTCCTCACTTCCAAACACAGTGAACATCTTAACACACAAGCAACCCCAGAATTTCATATAAATAAAAATAAACTGACACCCTATGGATAAATTAACCTATGATTTAAATTCGTATATTGTCACTTATCACATTTTTTACTTTATTAATTATCAAAAGCCCTATAGAAACTTGAGAAACTGCAGATAGAACTCAGTGAACTTTTATGAACTTGAGTGTGAGTTGCCCCAAATAAGGAAGGCAACCTTGAACAACCAGAACAACTTATTATAAGATTTAAAGTGTAATTTTCGGTATTTTTCAATACAGTTTCATTTCAATTTCTAGCTATGATAAATTCCTTTTCAGAATAACTGGTTTTTTATAGTCCAAAAGTATTTTTTCATAGAGCAATTTGCAAATTATTGTATGAGTATTACCATATGGTATCACTAGAATTCAGGCAACTTAGCAAGTATTGAATTTTCAGTAAAAATATGCTGAAATTTTCTTTTTAGAAGACGTTCTTCAAAAGGTTATTGAAAAATTTTCTTCCTTCATATTGAAAGAAACAATGACAGTGAAAAATATCATTATGATCAAAGCACAGATGCCAGTTTCGCCTCTAAAACAAAAGTAGCAGTACAAAGGATGAGTTTACAAATTAGGTATCTAAGCCATACCCTAGTAGTAAGAACATTCACCTTGGTAATAACATGTATTAGCTATTTCTCATGGATTTCGTAATTGGGATAGCAAGAGGAAAAGTAATTTAAAGACTTGATACTCTCTGTGAGTCTGTGTTGTGGGTGAGGGAGCAGGAGAAGAGAACGAAAAAGTAAAAATAGCAGTTACTCTAGTTTGATTTTCTCTGAATCATTCTCACACTGGAAATCTACACATGATCTCTAGATTTAGTAAATTTCTCTCTATACTTTTAAATTCACTGACAATTCGTGTCTGTCAAAAATAACTGTTTTATTTCCACAAGATGAAATTCAAGTACATTTGACATTAGTTTCCTCAGGCATTCCATGAGACTGTGGGGAAGAGAGTGAAAGCTATGCTGCTTATGATATAACCCAATGTTTGTGACCTGTGCTTACAAGAGGCAAGTACCAGAGCTTGAATTTTGTTCATTATTGTAAATAGAACTATCCGGAAGGAAACTACAGTTTACGCATTTTCCTGGTAGGTCAAAGAATGCCTCTCTCTAAGAGGACCGGGTTAAAGTCCTAGAAACATATTAATCTAAGGCTGTGGTGTAATACTTGGTAGCCACATGATGACCCAAATCCAGGAACAAATCCCACAGCAAAATAACTCCCCTTCAAAGAAAAACTTATTTATCCAACCAGTCAATTCCCAATGCCAATTCCCCACGCAGCCACAAAAACACACTGGCTCAGTACTGGATGAAATACAATAGCAAGTCAGCAACGTCACTAAAAAACAGAATGTAAAACCTTAACAGAAAAAAGTAGAAATATAACGAGCAGCTTGCAAAGGATGAAGCCTAGCATTTCTTGACAAAATCACTGAAATAGCATCTACAACACAACAGCGGACAAGAAACACTGATCTCAACTATTTAGGATCAGAAATGCAAAGAGTATATAGCAGGCACCTTCCCAACACACATTCAAGCACATAGGGGTTTTTTTTTAATGAGCTCACATTTTCGTAGTTGACACTCCAAAATCACCACACTGACATAATCTTGAATATTTAGTAAACTACTGTGTATGCCACTAGAAAGGTGTATGTCACTAGAATGAAATATTAGTGAGCTGAGTAGAAAATTGCACTACTATTTTTTTCAGAGGAAATCTGGAAAAGATCCATGAAATGTGGAATCAAGAAAGAGGAAGAGACATTTAAATGATGCTGCCATAAATTCAGTTGGTGAGCTTAGATAAAAATTGAGAAAGCAAGAGTTAATATGAGCTAAGAGAATAGTGTTGAAAGGAAAAAGGAATACAAAACTTACAGTTTACCACCTCAATAAATAAGGAAAGAGAGAGAAAAGAAAAGAGAAGAAATAGTCCAGATCTTTCTGTTCAGAGATGAAAGGAATTTTGGACACCTGAAATTACTCTGTAGGAAGCTTTTAAAGTGAGGGAAATCAAGTTCTTAAATAATGCAGGAGGTCATCTTAGCATCAACCTGAATCCTGAACCTCAAATTCTTGGCTGCCTGCCAAGCAAAGAGCAAAACAAAATACCTCTTTACACATGCTACTTCCACAAGCTGACAGTGTCCTCATTAAGGAAAAAATACCACTTTTCCCTCTTGTGGTCCAAACAGAACACACAAAAAAATTCTCTCCCTGAAAGGCATGATCATTTTTCACTAACCAACATCAGCAAAGTAGTTTTAGGAATCACTCTTCTCTTCAGTCTCGTTACTTTTAGTTCAATAGATTTCATACTCTTCAGTACCTTAGATTGCAAAGAATTTCACTTTAATTCAAAAGCCAGGAATAGCTAAATTAAATGTACACCTCTGAGGGCTGAGTCACTGAGACACTGCACATACCTGGACAATATGCATACTCAGTCAGCACAAACCCTCAGCCCTAGAGAAGACAGTCAAGTAACCTAAATCTAAAAAGACATACAGATACCTTGAGCTAAAAACCAGATTTCTCTGTCTTAGCCTTCTGCTGCTCCCAAGTGCAAATTGTGGAATCCAGTTTTTTCCTAGATGGAAGATGCTTCAGCTTTTTTCCTACCATGGAAAAAATTTGCAACCATGCAGATAAAGGTGGGAAGTTACTGTTGCAAAATACTTGCTAAAAAATCCTGATGATACTTCCAAACAAACAGGAAGAGCTAGGACTAACTGACAGCTCTTTTTTTTTTTTTAAAAAAAAGATGCCTCCCGCAAACCCACCTTATAAAGATACAGAAGGAGAAATCCCAAAGGTTGACAGTTCCAAATGCATCTGGAAAAGTCAAAACACATAAAGGGGATGACCAGACATAATGCAAAACATCTTCCTTCGATAAATCTGCAGAGGCTACAAATGAACAAAATAAATCTTAAGACTTCCTTTCTCCACTATGGAAAGAAAATAGGAACGAAAAGCTTTCCTTTTGGTGCTCATTCAGTCACTGCCAACTCCGTAAGTGCCTTTTCATCCAAACATTTCTCATGAACAGAGTCTCTAATGAGAGGGAAGCTTTGTACTGAACAAACTGTAAAAGTGAGACATTTTTCCCATCCTTCTGACCAGCCTTTTGTGATTATTTTGCTGGAAATCAGTGATTTCAAAAGATTTCTGCAGATGAGCAGCAATACTTGATACTGATTTGTACCCAACTTTTCAGGTAAAACACCAGAATGACTAGAATTCAGATTTAAAAAAATATAATCATATACTACAAAAGTGGAAAAGACGGTCTTCTGTTCATGCTGCATTCCTTTCAAATGACAGGCTGTTTACAGATGCCCTTGCCAAGAAAGTAATATCCCAAATGAGAATTTGACAATTTCCTTCAGCTTTAAAATAACTCGGATGTTCTTGCATAGTACATCTGCCCTGCTGCAGGAAAATTTAAGCACCCTTCTCTTCTTCCCCTGTCAATAACTTTCCTTTTTCACATTTGATAATCAATCAGCTTTTTATTAGGTTTAACTGGTGAAATAACTTTTTCTTGATATTCCTTAATTAGTTACTCTTAGTTAAAAACTATTTCATTCACGTGTTTCAGAAAATAAGCTAACCAAGAAACATCTCAGTTTCAGATTTTCAACATGAAGGAAGAAGGAGAAGAAATGGATAGAACTGAGGTTTGACAGTCCCAGTGTAACAATACGCCACAACCTGGCAGTACAATATTGAGAATACCCCAGCCCCAGCCCACCGAGCCACCTCACATACTCCACATGTTATGCTCCTGTAGTATTTACTTTTCCTGCTACAAGAACTAGAAACTTTGGAAAAAACCCAACATCTCCCAGAGCACAAAAATATATAAATAATAACTATGATATATTATATCAATATTATATTTAAAAAGTAATAAATGTGTGCTTAAATTTATTAAAATCATGTGATTTTTTTTCAGGTTTCTTCAGATCATAACAAGATAGGTGTCATATTTGGTAAGAATATTTTTTGTGACATTCTGTGTCATAATTTACTTTGAAATTAATGGATAGCATCGATTCATGTCCACCTATTGATTTAGTAACAAAGAACAAGAAATGAGTGGTTAATCATTTTGTATTCTCAAGGTATTTCCGCATCTTTATAAAAGCAAAACTGCCCTAGATTCTGATTCTTTATTTTTAAAATGCCAACCTGTTACCTTAAATTTCACTTCAAATATTCAAGTTGTTATTTACATTAAATTTACAGTATTGTGGTCTTGATTGCTGACAGATTTCAACAAGCACGTTAAAATAAAAACATCTGTAATAAAAGTAGCCAGACAGAAAAGTAAGCCAACCCCTGCCATAAAAGACTTCTTATTAATGACCAAAAGATAGCACAGAGTTTGTGTCTGTGCTGAGACAGATACACGCACTTGGATACAACCCCCAAAATAAATGTAGAGTACATCACACCCCAAGATAAATGTAAAGAGTACATCACAAGTAAAATCCCAGCTTTTTCATACTTTGCCTATTATTTCAAAAGAACAATTATTTCAACTATCTAACGACACTTTTGTCTAAATCGTAGGCAGTTCTACCATGAAGTTTAGAGTTACTACAAAAATCAATGCATTTCACTGGAACACAATCCTACGCATGAAAGTTCACAAAGATTTATGGTAATCTCCTTTAAAATTGTTAAACACACCTAAGTTTTACAAATAAGGACTCTGAAGAAAAACAATATATAGTTCTAAAAGCATAGCCTCACAGACTCAGTGGAAAATGAATAACAAGACTAGGAGCCAGTGATGGCAAGACACGTCTTAGTTAACTAAACAATCAGGATAAGTGAGAAGATGGCAAAAGTACTACCTGGATATAAATTATCTGGTTCTTATTTATACATCACAATGGACATAATGGCCTGTTATAGGTATTTATTATTTCAGTATCTACATTTTTCTTAAGGTTACCGTAACTCTATCTTTTAAGATAGTAAAAACAAAGAAACATTTAGAAATAATTTTGAAGTTACCACTTAAAACTATTTATTAACCTCCTGATTAAAGTATTTCTAGTAAACGCCTTGGATTATCACTACTCCCCACTGTGTATAATCTGTAACAACAATACAGAAGAACTTCAATCATACAGTGCACTTAAAATATTCATAATAATGTTCTTACTTACGTTTCTGTGTCTGAAACTAATGACTCATTATTACACACATCATTGAAGGTATGAAGTTGGTTCTATAGTTAGAAAAAGGAAGAAAAAATTAAAATTGTATCTAAATATTTTATGAGTAGTGTTCTTATATTTAAAAACAGTATTAGTGACAGCAAACAATTTTTTCTAGTACTTTCAACATTTTTAAATAAACTGCTTTGACAAAAATCTAAACAGCAGGCATTCTAGCAGGCAAGAGGGATCAATTTTCTTTTTACATCAACCTTTCTTTCACTAAAACAATTAAATGATGTTACAAAACCCCACCCATTCCAGAAATCAAAACAAGGTGTGTAGCAGTCACTTTGCACATAGATTTTCATGAGAAATGAAACTATGAAAACGGATGTTTTAAGATGAGTTTCCCCATTATTGCAATGCCTACTACAACAGCAAAGATTTCTTTTGTCATGTTATCAGTGCTGAAAGTTTACAAAATTGGATAGTGAAAATTTAGTATTTTTATATAAAATGAAGCTTTGAAAGGTATCTGAACTGATAAATTCAGGACATTTCAGAGAAAAGAAAGGTCGATTAAATGTTTACATCTATCTTCCATCCTTTTCCTCAGCATCAACTTTCCAGTCAGCGATGGCACTGTACCCAATTCTTTACACATACGTAGTGTGTTAAAGAAATATTTAAAGTTATGTAATGAAACTTATTTTTCATCTTGTTTTCAAAAAAATTAAAGACAGTAATGCCAATTTTTGACATTCAAATTAAACTTGTTGCATAACTTTGTCAAAACATTTACTATTTTCTTTCTTGAAACAAGGCTGGTACACGTACTCTATAGTTCGTGTGACAGCTAATCTTTTGCAGTCTTTGCACAAAGACTCATTTGTGTTTAATCTCAACAATTTTCATAGGAAAAAAAGTTTTTGAAGAAACAAAATTGAAAAGATGCATCAAACTTAGTGAGACATGAGAACCTGAGCACACTATTATTAATAGGTAAGTTATTAGTAGGTACTTTCTAATGAAACATAGTTAGGAGTGGAAAAACGCGTGAACAAAACTTCATGAAGAAATTGTAATGACCAATTAGAATTGGGTCAAATAAAGAAGTGAGAGCTCACTGGCTTTTCTGTTACTCCCCAAACCAAAAATGTTTTGAGAGGCATGAATCAGTGAGAGAGTTACTACTATAAATTTTAAATCCAGTCATGCGTTGATCCAAATTTTCTCTACAAAATTCTTACCCAAAAAAACTCTGACAAACGGTGTTCTTTTTCATATTGTAAAAGTAGTTTGAAAATTCCAATAAATTCCAATAAAGCCTTAGAATTCTGACACAATGGCACAACAGAAAGTGCACATCAGATAGTATTGCACCACCTTATTCTCACTCACCTCCCAACATTTTTTCACTTCATGTTTTGTTACCATGTAATGATAGAACAAATAAAATACTTTTACAATATTTTACCAAGTGAAACGTTGTAAGAAACTAACGAGGTCTGTGCCCAAACACTTGATTAATGTAACAGAGGAATAAATTCTTCAGCAAAGAAGGACGAGAACAAAAAGGCGTCTCCTGAGCTAGTCTTGTCTCAAGACATAGTTATCATAGGTAATTACACTTTCTACGCAGGAAACCAATACATGAATTATAAGTATGCACCGTTCAAGTTTTGCACTAAATTTGTCCTGGAAATTCCTAACAATGTTGCTTTTGCACTTGCATTTTCACTAATGCATAGAAGCCAATAAAAAGGGGTTGAAAAAAATCAAAAAGGAAGGATGGCCAGATCAGTTACAAGCATTCACTTTCACATACTTAAGTTGATCTGTAACTAGAAGGACAGGAGAACAGTGTGTTCTCTTTGTGAGTAGAAAGTAGAGAGAAGAGGGTATTTTGGAGCTGAACCACCTCAAGAGATGACTGGGAAATGAAATCAAAGCGAAACAAAATAACAACAATAATAAAGCTTTAGGTATATTTTGGTTTATATTTTCCTCTTCTTTTCTGTAGCTATATCCAAGTTCATATTCAATGACTCAAACTCCCACTTTGCTAAAATTAACTTCCACATATCTGTCTTCCACCTTGTTTTGTAAATAAGAACTTTAGTCAGATGATATGACACATTATGTATATGCTGCTCTTCAAGGGAGGCAAGTCTCGATTTGGTGGTAAGCAAATATAATCCCTGTATGCCATACAGCAAGTATTCTCTAAGTCTCAAGAGGTTCCACGAAGCTGAAAGGTTTATTTTTAGAACTGGTCACGTTAGCTGTCAGACAGGGAAAAAAAAAAAATCTCTTGGAAGACACAAGTCAACACCTCTATGTTAGAAGACATTAATCTGTTTAGATTCACTGATAGTTTTGGCCAAAGATTTGTACCTCCACGGTGAGAGCAAAAGCACACTTATCTTGCAAAAGGAACAATCAGGCAAGCCATGAACACCAAAATGTATTTTAGTCTTCATCTTCTGAGTCAAAATCAGAATCTGCATCTGAGTCACCTTTCCATATGAATTTTCAGAAGAAAGACTTCTTTGAAATAAAGTATATATTGAAAAGTTCATACTTCAAAATAGTTTGCGTATAATTTTGCTAAAAGTTTTCTTTGAATCTTCACATCTATTTTCAAAACAAAATGAAGAATTCCTTCAATGCTAAATGCTCAACTTTTGATACACGCAAGTCTGGGAAAGGAAAACATTTGGCAGTTGCTGTTATCATAGTTCTACAGTCTTGAAATCCAAAACAGGAAGCTGAAATTGTGTTGGTTGAGAAGAATGTTTCAATGGAATTATTTGGACAAATTTGACTAGTCATCGAAGACATGAATAGAAAAGGGAACTTCAAAAAAGTAGTCGTGAAGTTACATTTGTAATAGAGAAGATAGTGGGAAAATACTAACTAACGAAGTGGAACTACAGCTTTGTAAGCACATCCTTGCAAAGAGGACAAAAACTTCTGTAAAAAGGTAGTAAAAATTACTGGAACTTTTACTTCATATTTCACACTCAAAGTTGCACAGACCTGGCATACAAAACTAAATAAACCAAAATGCCTCTCAAACTCAAAAGTCAAACAAGATAAACCAAAAGACGCCTCTTCCAGAAACCTCTTCATAAAATCTTTAAAAAGAGAATAAAAGAAAAAATCACCTTTGATTTGAATGAGAAAGAATGAAACATCAAAGTTCAAGAGCAGTTTTAGAGACTATTCATATTAAAGAAGACTCATAGGTAATTAACAAACAATATTCCATGGAGTTTTTAACAAGGTAAACCCTACTTGTTTCAGTCTAAAAATACATCTGTTATTAAAAAAAAATCTCACTTTTACAGTGATATTTATTAATCACAACAGGTCAAAACTTATTATAACATTATACAATTTCACACCCCCTTAAATGAACTACTACATACCTGAAAAAATAAACAAACTAATGCATTCTTATTTTCAGAATCTCTTTTGATAAGGATACTCAAAAAGACATGCATTAGTAGTTGAACAAGGACAACTGTACAAAACTAAAGGGAATGACTTATAGGAATAAATATCTAAAGTAATTGGAACGATGTAAACACTGGAAATTTACTTTCAAATCAATACGAGAAATAACACTTCCAAAACTGTGCAGAATTAAAGAAAAAAAAGGAAGTTACTTTTACACCAAGTTAATGGCTATATTTTAAAGTGTATCTGCCTAAGATTATGTCTGTAACTGTATAAACAATAAAGCACAAGGCAATGAAAAATCAAAGAAAAATATATATTATGCTTTCACCTAAGACTTCATCAACTTTCTGAAAGCTTCTTATTACACAAAAAGAACCCTGAACGTCCACTTTACAATAATTAATTATGACAGAAGATTAGAATTGAGGCACTGAATATAGTATATGCGGTATTCGTATGAAGTTATATAAATTATTTACATATAGAAATTATATTTACAGTAATGTCACTATGTCTTCCAAAAGTTAACTTTCTCTGGTTCTTGCTTTAGCATCTCTACTGGACAACTGCATTATGTTTTAATTCAGATAAATGCAAAACTGAATGGGCAATGCAACCCAATAAATGCAGTTACCCTTAGAACAGCATTTGATTAACACTGAGTGGATGTAGCTCACAGACCTTTTCTTTAATTTAGTAGGTCACATACCTATGTAAATTAAATATTTACTTTGGTTAAAACCCACCAATAATATGACTGGAAATACTTACAGGGTACTTTACCATTTATTACAACAATTGTAAGTACTTCTATATATAAATATAACAAGAAGCAAAATCAAATTTAAGTAAACTTGTATTTACTGAGAGTCAGTGATGACTAGAGTCACTGAATGATACTATGTAATCAGTTAGAACAGAGGCGGCCAAATGTGTTCAGAAAATACTACCAAACATGTTTGTTCATCCTACAATCATTTGTGCATTAACCGTTTATCATTTAGTGATTATAATAATTCATCATTTTGTGCATTACAGCAAACATGACTATGAGCTATAAATCTTAAATACAGAAGTGTCAGAAGCAGCATGATTTGAAAAGGCTTAGATGAATAAAGAAGTTGACTTTTGACCTTCTGTCCAACTGTCTCTCTATGGGTATAATACACACATGTTATGGCAATGACAAAGAAAGGATGCAAAAGTCTCCTGACTGGTGCAACGTGGAACATTTCCACGGGAAAGAGAAGGGTGGGTTTTTTCATTTTAACCTATTTCTATTTGATGAAGACTGATTCAACTCAGTCCTCTGCTAATTAATGCAGAAATGCTCTTTCTTGAGAAACAGACTCTACTAAACAAACAGGAAAAAGAGGTATGTACAATACAAAGGAGCAGCTAATTACAGTAGAGTGAAGACACTGTAAAAACGGATTGAAAAGCCTTTGTAAACAACAAATATAGCCATGACAAGGGACTTAATTCCAATATAGCTATCACAAAACATGGTTATAAGAGTTTTGTTTAGCATGGTAAATTGTTCAGGATATGTATTACAGTTCCATATGCTGCAAAACATAGCCATCACATATGGCTCAGTGAACCCTATATTCACAATCATGATTATAACTTCCTAAGACTGAAGATAAGAGGATTCCGCCGTTTTCACACATTAAAAAGGCCCCCAAACAGGTCTGTAACTAATAAAACACAAAAAGAAACATTTTTCTAAATATTATTTATATTTTTAAAAAGTTCTTACTGTTATTTGACTCAGCCCAGCCAATCTCATTGTTAGAGTTGGAGACATAAAGTATTTAAATGCAAGATCAAGACTTTCTTTATCAAAACACAAGGCTGTATCCAATGGTTCTTTAACTGTGCTCCACATTAAATCTGCCATGTTCCGGGCTGCACTCTGTCGCAACTCCTGGTCTGACAGTTTACATAAATACCTGGAATCAATTACAAATGGGAGGGAAAAATAAAAGAAAAGGTATTAGTCAAACTAGAACATACTTGGAACATCCTGATTATAGCAAATATATATTCTCAATAGCTATATGAGTACTAAGCCTTGAAACACCACAATCAAAAGTTGGCAATAATTAAAAAAAAACACTGTGGGAAAAAACAAATTATGCAGAATATTTTAAAAAGTAAATAAATTTCTTAATTTAAACCTTTTCGGATTTCTTTTACTGAAATGACAGGAAACCCATGAAGTTCTTCAGTTGTGTAGGCTGAAAGCCTAAACCTCAAATCTATTTCATGGGAAGGTGCCCTCTCCAGACAGCTGCATCATGTTTATTTATTTTATTAAAAACTGAAGTGTCACAATATGCTTAATGTATTAATATACTTTAAAACTGCATTTCCAGAATCACTGTTGGCAGACCACAAACAGCATGCTCTGACAGTGAGAATCCTCTGGAGATGAACATATCCCTGTTTGTGGCCTTAGTCAAAACAGAAAAAAAAGTCTAATTGCGCAATCATGTTCTGATACAATTAAGAGTAAATGCAGTACATGCACATTTTTTCTGCCTTAACCATATGTCATCTGTGCTTGTACATCAGCACTCCCTGTGCCACGGTGCTGCTTTTGCAATAGGTTAGTACAGGAACACATGCCCAAGTTGTTTCTTCTACTGACAATAATTACTTTCTTTAAGGACACGTGTGAAGCATCACCAAGGATCCTAGGAATCTCACCAAAGAAATCAAAAATGCTAAAGAATTTTAAACTGCTATGTTCTTCCTACTGCAGTCATCTCAGATAAGGGGTCATCTTCTAATCATGCAGAGAGTCACAGAACAGATATTCTTTGCAAATGGGAGGCAGAAGAAATAATCATCTTTAAGAACTAACTTGGAGAAGCCAGCACAACCTCAGTCTCAGCTAAGCAACTACAAGTTTGAGATGTACCAAGAAAATCTATACTGAAATGCCTGTAAAGTTCACATATAAAACACTAACACAGTCGAGAGTTTCTTCTAAACTGAATGCATGAGAGAAAAATGTTTAGAAATTAGCTTTCCTGAGTTTATTTTGAAGCAGTTAAAGAATGCACAGTGAAAGGTACATACATACAAGGTTAGCATAGTTAATTTTTTCTGCTGTACTTCTGCATTTTGAAGTTTCAACTACATCCAAACTAGATTTAACTACATAGAAATACGCTAAGAATCCATTTGTTTGACAGCCTAACCCTGGAGGCCAGCCAATTAGATGAATGTATCTTTTAAGAAAAGCAAGAGATATTAAACTACACATAACTAGATTTATGCACCATTCCTTTGCATTTGCTTCATCTAAACAGTAATTTTTTTTAAAAAGGCAAAAACATGGGCTCCAATTCTTATTTAGATTGAGGCCCTTTTTCACAGCTCTTGTATAGAGGCCTTAAAATAAACACACTTAAATGGTACTTAACATTGTCAAACATAGAAAAGAGACTTCAGGGCAAACAGAGACTGTAAAATTACAACAGACATCACAAATAAGTAACAGTAGGACAAAAGAAGGTCCATTCAGGGCCAAGCAATCAGATCCTTCACTGTTATTAATTGTGAAATTTGTCTTCTTATGTGGAGCACTGGAAATCAGATCATGGCAAGAAAGTAATGCTTCTGTGCTACGATTTCTAAACAAAAGAAAAGTAGCAATGAGAAAGGGATGCTCATTTCAAAAAGTTCAGCAGCAAACCAGACCCAGTGATCTACAGACTGGTGAGAGGAGTTACACTCTGATGAAAAAAGGCATTGGTCCATGCTAAAACATAATCACCTCAATATAACTAGCAGCAACCTCAGACCAGTTTTTATCTCCCTTTTTTATATGCAATTATATTCATCCCTAGTTCCCAAAGCTCTTCAGTGTTGATAATGCACACCAAGTCACAGTCAACTGTTTTGTGAAGGATCTGAAAGATGTTAAAATAAATATATTAATTTTCTCATTCTACATAGGACAGATAAAGAGTGCTTTAATGAAACAGACAGGGGGGAATGAACACAGATCTACAGAGAAAGGAAGTAGGGTGGCTTTTGTGGCTTCACTACATTTCTGTAACATGACTTTCACCTGAAATCTTCCTCACACTAGAAAGTTTGGTGAAGCCACTTACTAATATAGTTTATATAACAAAATGTTTTGTATTGTAATGCAACAGTATCAGTATAAGCCTACTTTTATTCAGAAAATTCATACAACATTTTTAAGGTTCTTTCAGCACGTTTACTATATTTAATCCAAGCCTGAATCAGACTTGTGTCATGTTTTCTGTATTATAGTATCATTAAGAGACAGTGTTTTAAACAAATCCCACTTAATAACTAAAACTGCCACGTAGGTGCATTTTCACAGCTACAGAAGTACTTCAACAGTATAATCTGTTTTGCCAAAGCCCTAAAAAATGGTACAGGGAAAAGAGCACTTTTTATTTGTTAACCTGAAGCCTAGGTTTTTTTAAAGCAACTGGGTTATTATAACTAGTATAAATGCAGAAGATAGCATAATTATCTTTACAAGTATAACTGCATCTACACTACAAAATTTATTAGCGCTACTACACTGGTCATAAACCAAATATGCTGGTATCTTTACTACTATTAAAACTACAGAAACTTGCAGAGTAGGACAAGCCTCATTTTTATTGTGGAAAGATACAGTGGCCTAAGCCCTATCTGTATCAGTAAACTGGGACCATTTTATGCTTTTACCAGTAGAATGTTGTTATTAACAAAAAAGAAATCTTTAGCTAGTGCTGGTAATTAACACCCATCTTTCCTTACACTAACTGCAAATTTACTGCATTGCCTTATATAAGATCAGTGATACTGAGCAAGGCAAAAGGTCTGTGTAGCCCAAAACAGCCACTCTAGAAGCAGATGAAAAACTTATCCCATACATAAAAAAATGGATTAACCTATCTACTACTGTAAGTTCATTTCTCTCTTTCTATTTATACTTGTGGCCTTCTCATTAGCCTATGTTAGTTAGTTTCACAAATATATTTGCATGAAAACCAATCTCCTTTCATTTCCTTTAAGTCTGCAACCTGACAATTATATTGCAGGCTCTCCGTTTCTTATTTTTTGAAAAACTGTGATTATAATTCCCTATATATTGTCTTCGTATCACTTGTATAACAGCTACATCCATGACAAAAAAAATAATCCTAGACTATGTCTCTCCTCTTATCAGCATAATTTTTTTTATTTCCTACCTTTTCTGTCACCCTTCCCACCATCTAGGTAGTTCTGTTATTATCTCAGTGAGATGGAACAGTAAGAACTGTAGATGATATAAATGTGAATGTGACTAATTCATATAATGGCTTAATAATGGTTTTCATTTTGTCCTTCATCCTTTTTTTAATTCATAAATTTTGGTCACTTTGATTCTGATGAGCATTAAGTCTTAGAGTAATATATGAATGATACTTAAGGATCTGTGTGATCCAGTAAATCTGACATTTTTGTCTAGATGAGACTTTTGAAAAGAAACGTACCTCTTTTTATACATATATATAAGGACAGTCTGCCTATACATGTATAGGACCTGTCCTGCCAGCCTGGAATAATTAAAATAATCAGTAAATATATATTATCTAAATTTAAGCAACACATAGACATTAATTAAAAAAAAATAAATTTTAATCTACTGAAATTATTTAAGTTTGCTGAATTTGGGGATAGAGAGAGTTCAGTTTTACACATGTTAATGTGAATGCTTACAATCACATCTTATGCTTCAGGACTTCAGCTACTCAGCTGTGAAATAACCTTTTTTCCTTAATATGACTTCTTTGGACCACACAGCTGCAAGAGGGATATCAAGCAGAATGCCTGGCTATTTGCTTGCTTATCCTTTGTACCTACAGCATAAATTTTCAGATTTTTGGAGGAGCAAAGTATTTTTTTGCAACTGAAAACTTCCAAGGTGTATTACAAGGGTTTTTCATGACATTTAATAGCAAGGCGTAGTCTCAGGTACTTCCATAAAACCCAAACTCTTAAGAAAAGTATTTTAAAGCAGAACAATAATTTGAATTTTTTCAGCTCCTTTCTCTCTCACTGTATTCCACAGGAAGCATCCTGCATCAACAACTCTGTTCGGAGCTTGCACTTCCTCTCACACATCAGTGCTGTGCTTGTGTCCTGTGCCGAGACTGCACAGATAACGTAGGAGCTACTGCCACTTGCAATAACCTCCCACTGCACTTGAGCACAGAATGTTCTCTTTCTCCCCGTCTGGGGCAGAGACATGAATCCTTCACCAAAAATCTCTCAAGAGCCAACTTGAAGCAGGAGAGAGGAAAAAGGGAGGGGAGCAAAAAGGGTTAGAACAAAATATGATATTGGTCAGTGCTAGCACTACACACAGCTCTCAGATTTTACCAGAGGAACATTAAGTGGGTGATACCACTTAATCAAGTGGTCAAAGAAAGAAGAATTTTAGGTCTTTTCCTTAATCCTATTGAGCATTTTATGGTGGTTTGTAGAGACACTTTACAATATCAGACACACAACTTTATCTCTTGCTTCTCATAAAACTGGGCTTCATTGCTAGTTGTCTTCTTTCTGAAGGACAGAACTATCTATAACATTTTCAGTCAACAATCTTGCCACTGAAAAAACATTGCCCTCAAAACACCACTGTTTATAGCTACTGCTTTATTGAGGCATTCAATACCTGGAACCAGGTACAGCATATCCCTCAACTCTGATCTTGAGATGGAAGTCAGCTGGAACCAATGTCTTTTAGAAAAAGACAATTTGCCCTCATTAATACTTGCAATAAGCTATGGGGTATTTTCTTGAGTCACTTTGTCAATAAGTCCTTTTTTTTTTTTCATGAAAATTTTGCAATTTGCAATGCAGAATTCTAAGGTATTAGGATCAATAAAAGCTTCCTTCTGAGAAAGTCAGAAACACTTTACTTCCTTACTTAAAGCACGTCCTTTATTTTTTTCCTAAACTGCTTAAAAACACAGGCCCTTCAGAGGCAAGATAGGTTTGCCAGCACTCCCCTCCCCAGTCAGAAAATAACATTTATTAGTCTTTTTTTTAGTAGCAGCAATAATGACAGGATTGTGTCCATGATCTTTGCAAATTCCATCTATGGACATCTCTACACAAATACACACTTTGTTATTCATTTCATCCACTCCTAGTAGGAATAACCACAGAACAGCAACAAAAAGGTTAACCACATCTGATGAAAGATGCTGCTAAGATGCCAGTCGGGTGATGTCTCTTTCTACTTATGCTGATCAGCACTCCAAAATGCAGTTCTTGCAAGGAATCTACATGAGCAGCAACTTGGACTAACAGTCAATTATAGCCCCAAGATCTCATTCTAGACTAAAACCTTCTCCAAGCCCTCTTTTTTTACTTTGCTTGGCAGCAGAAGCTATTGCAGGATTTCTTTCAAAGGTGCTGTGCCGAGGATTGTGTTTGCCTTTTTTTTTTTTTAACTAAAGTAAAAAGCAGATGGAGACCTAGAGACCCAAGCTGCCGAGACAAGATCTGTAAGCTTGACAACCACATGGGGTGAGCTACATAGATCAAGAAATTCATCTTTTACTGAAGGCATCTGTGTTAACTTCTGTCCCATATAAAGGTACAGCACTAGAGGCTATTTTTGTTATACAGCCTCCAAGCTTCATGTCCCACTCTGTAAGACTGTCTTCACAAACAAAGCTCTGCAGCTCATAGTGTTATGAAATCCCAGATCTCCCATCAGGATTCAGTTGTGAAAAACAGAAACTGGGAGAACGCCCCCTTCCTTCTCTAAACCATAGGTGTCCTCTTTTCCACATGTGTCTCCTGTAACAATATTACTGTTCTAATTGACACGAATGAATTGTAAATGCTAAGAACACCATGGGAATTATTTATGGCAAGAAGCTGCTGACAAATCACGTTTTAAATCAGATGCAAATATTCTGTAGGTAAAGGGGAAGAGAGGAGGAGAACACGGGAAAAAAATCCTCTATTCATTCCAGTGACCCTTATTACACCTACAGTTAAAAAATTCTTTAAGAATTACAGGATGACACGCAAGTGAGGATTAACAGCAAAGACTGCAGGCTGTGTTATTCTGTCTCACTCAAGTTTCTTCTTACCAGCCTACCTCCAATAACTGATCCTTCAATGCTCTTTTTAATTTCCATACATTGCAAGAAGATAGGTAAGGTTCATGAACCAAACTCCCAGATTCACAACCAACCATTAATGGAATATGTATGGAGACAAGAACCTGATACCTGTCCTTCCTAGACTGTTCCACAATTAATAATTATCTTTGTAAGATTTCAAAGAAAACACATCAGCATTAATGAAGCGCAGACAGCTGGACTGTAATTCCAAAGTGGTATGTTTCAAGAAAAGATCACAATACTCTTCTCTCTGCTGATATAATTTTGGTACAGACCATGATATAGCAAGAACGATCGATAGCCAAGCTAGTACCTAAATTTTAACAGTGAAAATTCTTTACCATTAAAACCAGAACATTTTAAAATACAAAATATACTTCTACGCCTCATTGTTTTGTGCACTTTTTTGTTGCCAATGTAATTATTTTTGTTAAGACTGTGATTTTATACTGGTGTAGTTCAGACAATATATTCTGTAAAGGCACATTTATTGCTATCAGGGAAGTAAGCTACAACCAATACAAGCGCATTTCTAATATTACTATCATAGGAAATCCAAAGCCTTGGAGGAGCCGTGGGCCCATGCAAAAGCAGTGATCTTTTAGGTTGTTTGCACCAGTAAAGTTTAATGTTAGGCCACTGGAAGGAGAATTAGCTGTGACCACACCCCTCCACTTCCAGGCAGATACACATACATAAGATAATTTCATCAGCAGCTCATTGGATTTTTTTTCTATTGTCCCGATAAAGCCAATATAAATAGATTGCTTGTATATTTAAATATATTTCCAAGTCCTTTAATTTAAAAGTGTTTTTTCATGATAGTCAGCTTGAGCTTGATGTAAAGAAAATCTTTAGGACTAGATATATTTAGATACATAAAAGTGCGAGTAGACTTTTGATCACACTTCAGTTCCTGCCAGCTGGAAACACAGAACATCAAAATGTGAAGCAATGTTCAAACTCAGTGAAACTCAGTACAGGCAATCTCAATGACTACATATTGCTCATTGCAAACTTTATGCAAAGTTTGTGAAGCTGTATTATAATTGAACCCGACATAACACATCAGACTGGGGCTGGATGTCACACTAAAAATGCTATTAAGGTTGATTTGATTGATACTGAAATCAGATAGATGTATGCAGCTGCCCAAACTAACTCTAAATATTACCTTGACTCTCCTTGTTGAAATGATACAGTCAGAGCAACAACTTGAACAATTAGAAGTGTATCAGCTGAAATTATAAATAGGTGCTGTCAAAAAGTGCCACAAGAAAAATTCTTAAATTAAAAATTTACCTGATAACATAAGTCCTAAAGGGTATAATGTGCTGCATGACAGCAGGGATGTGTAGCCATATTCTGATCTATAATGCAAAAACATAAATAGATAAAAATTTCATTAATGACATTTAATGAGAATGGTAAAAAATGAACTATTGCTGGTACATTTGCACATGCAACCCCACTTTAAAAAAAGGCTTTGTTGTTTGTCATTCAACTTCTTAATTTTATGATTTTGAAAGCTGTTATCTGATGAATGTTTCTGTGACTTACAAACAGGAGTTACATCTTTGACTTTTCTCAACTCGAAAATACAAACTTTGTATAAATAGTATCATACTGCTCAGATGTCTCATTTTTTATTTTTTTGTAGTTTCTTCAGTAGGAAAAACTGCTACTCAGCCTTGTGGGGTTTCTTTTTCCTTTTTCTTTTAAAGTTTACAAGAAAATGATTCCGTTCTTTCTGTTCCTTGCAAATCTCTCCTAAATCAAGTAAAATTATTTGCCTTGTGTTGATGTTTTCCTTCTTAGGGCTTATATATCCCATAATATAAAATTATGTTTTATAACCAGTGACTAAGAACAGTTTTTTTACTACCATATTTGTAGTCCCATATTTACCATTCTGCCTTTAACACCCTTGCAAAACTGTATGCAGGAAGAAAATGTATGCAGAGAAAAAAACCCTGAAACAGCTATTTAACACCACTGTGAGGAAGAGAGGACCAACCAAACTACTTACATAGGCAAAGTTAGAAGTTCCATCTGCATTTCAAAAAGGAATGCTGAGCCTGTTAAACCTGTTACAGAGAGACAGCTACGTGCCAGGTAAGGGATCTAGCATAGATGAAACGTTAGCAGCTGCTACTACTCCTCACATAATTTTAATCATGTGCACACACAAATCTTGTGAACAGCTAAGACTGTTAGTCACTCAGAGCTGTGACGTCAATTTACATCTCCGTGTTTGTTCTTAAAAGAATGTTTAATCTTTGCAACTGATGCAATACATTCTGGCTGAGGACTAAATTCTCACCAGGATTTTGGAAAATTCTGCATGCCGAAAATCTAAGTTCTCCTTCTTGCCAGGAGTGAAAAATATTAGGGTGTAGTAAAACTGTATGATCAGCGTTTATTTTAAACATTTCCAGAATTCGCCACGTAATTTAAGAGTCAGTTCTGAAAAAAATATTTTCAAGCTCACTTTTTACAATGCAACTAACACTACAGAATAACAATACTACCCTCTTGGCAAGACAAACCAGCCAAATCTTCACATTGCAAAAAAGACCACATTTGGGACACGTGTCTGATCCTATGGGATGTCGCGGAAGAAAAAAAATGCTAACATCCCAAAGACAGAGAGTGTAAGTAGAAGATGCTTATTCTAGAAACAGGAATTAAATAATATTTTGACAAGGAATTGCAAGGATGACAAACATACTATTATATTTACAATATACATGTATTTACAATACAATTTGATGCTAGTATCAAACACAAAAGCAAATATCTTTTGTTGTGAAATAGAAGTAGGAAAGTTTGGCTTTATAGCTTTCATTGTTCATAATAATTTTCACTCTGATTAATTCAAACTTCTAAAGCCATTTCATTCATCTGTATACTTGCATTACATACAACCTTCATCCTCTGAATTGAATTAATGGACAACTGCACGTATTATAAATGAAAATGTAATCTTCATCATGAACTCAACTGTAAATATACTAAATTATTTAAATAAAATAACATATATAAAAAGACATAAAAATAACATCTATAGAATTACATTATAAATCCACAATTTTCATCACACTTTTTTTTGCTTCCACCTGCTTTTAAGACAAAGTATTTACTGCATCTGCTCTATTCCCAAGCTTCAGAGGTTTCTTGGTTTTTTATTATTTGCTCTTTATCATAGGTGATTAATTTCTAAAAGACAGTGTGTTTCTCAACAGCTTTTGCTTCTGACTTGAGTTTTGAAGTTTCATACAGTAAAATTTAACCCACATTTTGGAAACCATCAGCATTATTTCAATTAATTAATCTCCTCTGAGAGGGCAGTTATTTCCCCACGACATTCACCAAAATCGAAATGATACAGAATGACATAATGACAGGGTCTTTCAGTGAGGTTTAAACTCTCCACAGAACAAGCTGTAGATCATGGACTTCTCTGCATCTGTTAGGTTTTTTTTAAGAAGACCACCACAACCCCAGGTAGTTAAACTGAGCAGATACCATGGAATATGAAATGTGGGAAGAATGGAGGAACCAAGTATCTAACTAAAAAAGACAGCAAAGAAATTTCCTAAGAAGGAACAGTCCTTCCACAACACAAATTGAAAGACTCTTGCAGAGCCATGAGCTGGATTAAAAAGAAGAGTACCAACTAGGCAACCCCCTGTGTAAAGTAAATTGCATTATATTACATTTGCTGGCTTTACTATTACAAATATAAGCTTGTCAGACAAAGACATTTACTCAATTGAAATTTGCTGGATAACAAAATTCAATGAAACATCTTTTCAATAATTTTAATGTCCTCGATATAAAGGAGACACCAGTAATTACAAACAAATAACTCAATTCCCCACAGACCTTACTAATTTATGGATTTGTGGTACTGGTCTTCTCTTCCATGCACCTGTGGAGTGCACTTAATAAGATATTCACCTTACTTTGTGGGAGACCAAGAGCAAATTCTTTCCACACCACTATGCAGCCTCATCTATTAGCAGCTAGCACTGGTCATTAGCAAATGATTTCTTTGGCTTCTGTTTACTATCTCCAACTTCACCTATTCTACTTCCTGGGAAAATATTGGTTCATCCATACTACAATCTTTCTGAAAATACTTCTGAAACACTTAAGGTATTAGCTAAACAATTCATTCTTCTCACAGACTTTAAAATAAATTCCAGTAAAGACACTTCTCAGAGTCTTTACAATAATGGCCACTTAACTGCCATTCTCAAGAATTAGTACGACTGTGAAAATGTATTTAACAACTACTGTGCACTATGGTTCCAGCTTTACACGTTATGAACCCGTTAGCAGTTGACATTGCAGAGCTGTTCATTGAGTTATTATTGACAGGGTCATTCACAGATCTCACACTACCTATAAATCCTACAAACCCCAAATGCATTGGGTTAAAACCAAGTCAAATTAGCAGTGTGCTTACTGAGACCGCCAATGTTATGTTCACAAAAAATACAGTTTTGTGACTTTTTATTTTTGTTCAATTGGAGTTTGGTACATCAATTCACAGACAAAAGGAAAAAAAATTATTAAATTATTTATATTTACCTAAATTTTATGAACTATATAGTGGGATGATACAAAAACAAACAGGGAAAGAGAAACGTTACATCAAAATGAGAAGGTTATACACCATTGTAGAGGTAGAGAAAAAATTATATATTTTTTTAATATCGACAAGGTAAAACGGATTTTGTCAAAAAGATTAGCTTCCTCATTTGGAACTAATAAACATATTGCATTTGAAAGTCAGAGCACTGCTGACAAGTACTCTGAGTTACACCAAAATGCAGGAAATGGATGAATAAAGCACATTACACATAAATCATTTTCTTATACTTTCTGTAGTGAACTGAGAGATAAAACCTGAAGATGAAAATTTTTCTAGAACAGTTTTCCTCTAATTCACACAGCCAGCAAAACCAGACAGAGTTCAAAAGAAAGATTATAGTTGATTGGTAAAAGGTACAATGCTGGAAGAAGGTGAAGAAACAGTATTTCTACTAGTTATGCTTTGGGTTTAATTTCATTTTATCTGACAGATTTAACCTTAGCATTAATTTAAAATAGCCGCAAGAGACAGCTAAATCTATTACCTACTAGAACAAAAGATAAATGCAAAGTTGCTAAGTAATTATCTGAAAGGAGAAACTTTGCTGAGAAGTATTTTGGGTTAGGGTACATCACTAAGAATAAAGTAAGTAAACAATTTATGTTTAGAAAAGTAGACTTCAAAAAAGGACAAAGAAGAAAGGCAGATGCAGTTTATAAGCATACTACTGGTATAGGATATCTGGGAAATGGGATTTGCAGTCAGAATGCTTGCTGAAGAAAATGCTGGTGTGATAGGGAGCTGCCACTCACTATTCCAAACGATTTTGCCCATCTTCAAAAAAAAAGCCAACAAACATCTGACATGCAAGAATGTCTGATTTCATGACCAAAATTTACTTCTACACCAAAATAACCTACAAGACCATATGTTTTCAAAAGATGGTTTGATGAAGACTGCGGGCTGCACCAACAACATGTAGAGATGAAGAACTCCTCAGACTATCACCTGAAAGCTCATCAGATCATACAGAAAGTGCCACAACTTAACAGAGGTCCTGCATCAGTCCTTCTGTGCAAGCTTACAAGAACAAAGCACATCATGGCCTTACTCATTTGTTCCCTGATGGCTAAGAACCATTATACTAAAAGGATCAGGAACAAGTGATACAGCTCACCAATGCCAGCTTTATTTCAGTCACTGGCTCCTTCTATAAAACATATTCCAATACTTATTTAGAACATCAGCCTGGCTGGTCAGTAACAGCAACAAGGATAAAGGGAAGGTGTGTGGAAGGAAGGATCTGATTTTAAGTATTCAAAATTGCAATCGATGTCAAAATTATGTTAAACTCACTTCATACAAGGTGAACAAATAAACTATTATTTTCCTTTTTATTTATACGTAACATTCACGCAACAGATCACAATTTCATAGTTTCACATTAGTCTTCATATATGTGCTCCTTCAGGGACTGTTTATTTCTATCACCAATCTCCTTTGATTCTCCACCAAAATCAGATTGTAATTCTGCTAGTCAGAAATCACTACTATTTCAAAATGGAGAAATAATGGCGGATGTGTATTCTAAAACTAGGTGAAAATACAAGATAGTTAACCTCTATGCTGCAAATGTGTATAATGATATAAAATCACACAATATTGAGAAGAAAAGAAATCCATAGGCTTGTCTTTTGTGCCTTACAAGAAATAAGTAAAAAGTTAATATATCCTGAAGAAGCTTAAAACATTCCCATGAAACAATTTCAGGCACAGAAATGACCTCTGACAATTTTCTTGTAAGTATTTTCTGGGGATGCTACAATCGTGGTATCTAGGTACAAACTTGCAAAACTACTTGTGGGCTTACAGGAGATGTATAAGGTTTAGATAATGAAATACTCACTGTACCAGCAAACCTCACGCCTCTAACATGGAAAATCTTATAGTGGTTTGCTCCCTCTCTGGTCCTATACAATTCTTCCAGATGTCAGACCTTTTCCTTTTTGTGTTTATCATTGAACAAGTGAAATGCAATACTTACATTAGATACCACTGTGATAAACGCGTGTGCTATAAGAAATGGCAGTGTCTCAGGGGTTCCGTATTCAAAACAATCCTTCATGAGGGAAAGGCCATTTTTTCCACAAAACAGACAAACGTAACGAAGCAAGTGCAATGGTACTTCTACATCCTGGAAATATATAGGGGAAAAAAATATATATTTGAACAATCAATACTAGATTCCTTCACACACACAGGAAACTCAAAAGCAACATTAGCATAACACAAATCTATTACAGGAGAGAACATGGTGATTTCAAGTTTCTAAGAAATGCGCACCTAAATAAAAATGGACAACTTACATTCATATCACAGAATGCCCCTAATATATTGCTTTCTTGAGCAGAAATATCCTGTTTAAAAAGAAAAAAACATAAAATTAACTGAAGCAATAAAAATACACTTATAGAACAAGAAATAACTGACCATTAACAGATATTATTGTCAACTAACAGAAAAAACCCAAACCCTTAATTTAGAAAATGACAGAAGCTCAAGCTTTGCCCCACTTTTACATTGCAAAACATATTTTTTTGATTCATCATTTAACCTTTGTTAAAATGTATTTATAAGTACACAAATATACGCTTAGCATAACACCTCAACAGTGGCTCACAATCATTCTTCAATCCCACCTCCCTTTAGATCTCCAACTTTTTTCAAGAAGGATACTGAAAGGGGACAGCCAGGCACACTGGCTGCACACCAGCCTGAGAATTAGAGAACAGAGCAATCTAGGTGCTTTTGAATGCATTTTTTGCATAAAGATGAGGCGTATATCCAAAGATCTGAACTTAGATGAAATGTAGGATGTTCTACAATCCTACACTTAATGACTTAAGGGGCTAAACTGTCAAATTAATCATTCCTATCAGAATATGAACATTCATTAACTTCAACTACTGTATTTTTTCAAATATAACAAAATGCATCATATAAAGTAAGCGTTTAATACCCTTTACATGATTAAGCTAACTAAAGAGAGGGAAGAAACCGTATCATCCTATCAATCTGTTAGCTATTTACTGCTATTTATTAGATATTTTCTATAACAACTAAACTGAAAAGGGTTTTGAAAAATAGCTTTTCTTTTTAACGTTCACAACACCCACTTGTTGGCCAGTATAAAGCAAGAATTTTATTTATTATGGTTGTTACACATATTGTGTGTATCTTGCATATGGCTGGAGGCAAAAGGGCATGGATGATAACATAAAACCTGCCATCAAAACCACAACATTGCCATGGGTACTTGCAGGTAGTTACAGCACACATTCTTCTCCTTCCCATCCCTCCATGCCAAACACCCAATTCTCATATTCACAAATCAAATCTAAGTTTAATATAAAGTCAAGTTTTTAAATGAAATTTCCTGAATATGTTTCAAATAGCTGTGTAGGAGTAAGCTTCTTAAAACTCTACCAGAGGATGCTGGAGACAAGCAATTTTGGATGGATTAAGTGTGATACAAACATTTTGAATTATTCAATATGCTCACATTATATCTAAGCATTTATTTTCTTTTTACTTCTGCTGAACTCTAAGTCATGCCTGAACTCGTGATACTCTAACAGTTATTTATAAGACAGCTTTGAAGCCAGTAGGTGGTATGTTTTCAAGTAGCAAGAAAAGGTGTTCAGCGTTCTGCTCATAAAAACTGCAGAAGTAGCGTGAGAAATTTCATTAGTTTTCTTGAATAAGATGGAGAGTTCTTGTCCAGTGAAGTACAGCTCATAGAATACAGAAATCAAAAACTTTGCATGAGTCCTGCAAAGCAGACTGAAAGTGGTGTAGTTGAAAGACCGAGTCTGAAAACGCGACTTCTGTTCTTGCAGAGGAGAAACAGAACAGAGATCAAGAATTCCTTAAGCTCAACTTTATAAGGAAAGGAAAGAATTTCTCATAGGAATCTAATACGGTTAAAAGACACCATAACTTCAGACAAAATGTACTAGCTGAGGTCTGACATGGACACAATTTTGGTGGAGAGCACTTAATTAGGGAAAACTTTCAAGAAAATATTTACTTGAGAAGGAGAAGCAGAGGCAGTAAGAGTCCAAAGAATCAGGGACTACAGACACCTAAACAACTGATTTTTTTCCTCTTTCATTTTATCCTCTTTTGAGAGCTGCTTCATCATTCATTCTGAGACAGTACAAAATTCAGGATCACACTTTACACTGTTGCTTTTTTCTTTACAGGATTTTAAGAGCCTCCATTTTCTAGGGTTTTTTTTCCCTTCTGAAGTGTCCATTCCAGGTATTACACTTGCTGCACAAAGTGTGAAAAGAATGGGGGATATAAAGTACCCTGGATGCAAGATCTCTTAAAAGGCAATACACACATTAAAAAAAAAAGTCATTAACTAATTCCAAAGTATGAACATTTCTCAAAAAACAATCAACCATAGTTTTGAAAGTATTTTGAGTTAATTTTGTCTAGGATGAAAAACAGACACAAAGGGCCCTCTCTCTGGGCACCAAAAACATGGGTAGATTTCAACAGAAGCAAACGATGTGTTTGTTGCCAGATTTTATCTTTACTGGTGTTTTTAATGTCTATTTCCTGAAGTGGGCTGACCTGTAACTGACTGCAACCAATTGTGCTATTTTGTAAATCCAACCTTAGTAGAAAGACATTTTTCATTAGACTTATTATCAGTTTAAGAAAAATTGAGACAAACATTCTGTCCAAACAGACTCATATCCATTCTACACAGGTCAAGAAAATATACTTGTCAATATGCTTGATTTACTTTCCTATGATGTAGTTTCACATCATGTCCGTGCATATAACATGCTTCTGTGACATTTCTGCCCTCTGCAAGGCCACTTGTTTAAGTGTGTTGTCAAGAGTACACAGCCCTTCAGGCTTCCGTGGTCTTCACTCTCACTTTAAAAATGTCATAAGAGAAAAATAATTCTTAGCCCATATCATTTAAGGAGAGAATCTGTAGGATCATGTACAGTCAGACACTCTTTTTACTACCAAAAAATCTCACTTTGTTGTTTGTTTTCATCCAACTTAGTGAACTCCTAAACTAGGGAAAACTTCCTACTTTCACATTAGTTATTTTCTTGTGCATTAGATGTGAAAGTGTAAAATGGCTTTGGCAAGCACCTGGTAAGTTCAAGACTTCTGTCATCAAGAATAAAGATCTTGGAGGTGCATGCAGAGCAACGACAGTAATATTGACCTCCAACCATTACCAGGAGGTGTTAATATCATGTGAAAGCCTTACATGGACATTTTTAAATAACAGCCTAAATGGTCATTTCTAGGCAAAATGAAACCTTAACTGAACATGACGACTTAATGAAATTGTGTAAATTCATCTCAAGAATCTAGAACAAGGAAATTCTCAAGTCAGTGAGAATGGAGACTGGAATCTGTTTTACATGAGAAAACTTCCCTTTTTCCAGGGCAAAAGATATGCTTAGAGGGAGAGCTACACAAGCTTCTCCCAACAAATTCTGAACAGATTTGGTATGTTCAGGAATCTGTTCAGCTTACAAGTATAGATGTTACACTTAAGACAGAGATTTCTATTTTGTGATTCCTTGAGGACTGAGTCAAAGCCTGATCTAAACCAACAAGAACTCCCATTACTGGGACTAATAATTTGTCTCCATTCAACTAAGATGTGCTCTAGACTGCAACCCAAAATTAAACTCTACAGCTCAGTAAAAGAGTTACTCATGGTAGCAAAAAGTTTTGACATTAAAATAGTGAAGAGTACTACTTTGGAACCCTAGTGCCTCCTAGATATAGGAAATCTTAGTTTATGAGAAAAATTACTGATGTTTGGACATTTTAAATATAAATGAAAAAATCCCCCCCCCAAAGTAAGAAGGTACACAAGTATGTCAGGTTCACACACTACCCTAACATCTGGAAACACAAAAAGTCTAGCAGAAAAGTAAAAAACTTTACATTTGTCTGTAACTCAGGGAAGTAGGTTTTTTTGGGTTTTTTTTGTTCTCAACTAAGTTATGTTTTTAGGATAGCTAATGAATGTATTTAATAATTCAAATTATATATACCAACATGATATATACCAGTATGTCTAGAGTGATAGCCAGTCATAGGACAGCACTCTACAGTGTATCTGTGTCCAAATCACTTTATGTGATTTCACATCAAGTGAAAAAGAAATCCCACCAGGCACTCTGAGATTTTCTTTTTGACATTTGGACGTGAAATTGAAAGGGAAGAAAAAATAAAACATGAAACTGTAATTTAAAAGAAACAAGTGTGCATACACATAGAAGAGCTGTTCCATGATTGTTCATTGCATATTCCTATGAAGCTAGTTTCAGTAGGCATCCCACAGGAGTACAGAAGATATATCACTTAAGTAGTCATTGATTTTTTTACTTTTTTTTTTTTTTTTTAACTGACAAGACAGATCTACTCTCTACAGTTCCTACTTGCAGAGGCTGAACTACTGATTTATTTACGTACAGTGAAAGTTTAAAGGGCAGGCCAAAATGTATGATGGGAAACCTGAAAAAAACCCACAAATCCTCTTTGCCTTATTCTTCTATACACATACATGTGTGAAACAACTTCTGTTATCTTATGCCAATATGTTTTGCAATAACAAAATCCAGCCTACCCAAAAAATCCCACTATGTTGTGGGTTTTAACTAGATTTATTGTCAGATATGGCAGGATTCATTCAACAAAAACAGATTCTATCTTAGGATCACTCACTCTAGCATGCATAACCAAAAATAATAAATGACTTGGTATCTTCTCATTTCAGACTTAAGTTTAAAAAGCAAACTTAACCATGCCAGAACTCCAACAGAACTCCCCAAACTCTCTAAATAAAAAAACTCAAAAGAAATGGGTTAACTGTAGTTTGATTCTCCACTGTGATTTTCTCAATAGTTTGTTGGATAGAAGCTTTCTTCACATAGTTAAATATACATCACCTTTGCACACAAATATTGTAAAAGAAGTGTTATTAACTGTTATTAACTGTCATCTGTTACTAGACTTCCACAAGTTGGACCAAAAACCAGCCTTTCCAAGAACTATATTGTTTCAACCAGGAAATGCTAACATAGTCATATTTATTTCAGAAGTTATACATTGCATTATTTTTTAATTTTTTGGGGGTTGGTGTTTTTTTCAGAAGAAAATATGGAAAACGTAAATGATAGCAATAACAAATATCACAGAGAAAAGTCAGCACCGTAGAACAAAGCTACTTGTGTAGAGCTCAGTTATTCCAGTCAGTTAAACAGCTGTTCTAACAAGTTTGGTCTTGCACAAAGTTTAGATTATGAAGCTTTGCTTCTAGAACCATAGATTGTAATGAAAAGAAATTAGTAAACTATTAACAGGTTACCTTCTGGAAGAAAGGCTTCGCTATAGTCCCCTTTTTGCCTTCCTGTTATTTAAACAGTACAATAATTCAGTGTACAGTTCCATCCAACACTTATCAATATATTACCTATAACAATTAAGCATATTTTAAATAAAGTGTAAGAGTACGTGCCATTTAAAAAGTTTCTCTGAAAAGTTCTACTGAAGTCAACAGGAGAGCTCAATTTGCCCATCCTGTGTGAAAGCAATTATCACCAAACACACACAGTCTACTCATTACAGAAGAACAAATAACCTTTCACAAAATAATTAAATATACACATAAAGATAAGGTATACCTCTATTGTGGGATGGGTATTATGCTTATAAGCAGTGTACAGAGGAAACTGTATCTGAAAGATTTTTGCCACGCACAGCAACAACTTTTCCTTCTCGTCAGTGCTCCACAAGCTAAAAGCATCAGTGCTCTTTGCAGACTCCTCCTCTGTCAGGATACAAGTTCTTCCAGAATCTAATTTTTTCTCTATAGATTTTTGCCGTTCTCCATTTTCTTCTTCACGAGACTCTCTTTCTACATTCAGGGGCTCATCAGCATGGTTATTGTGATCTTGCCATGTTGAATCTATATTAATAGTGCAATGTTTACAGAGCTGGTCCCGAAGAGCTTGAACTTGGGCAATCACTAAGTTAATAAGCGCACATACTACTTGGTTAAAGATCTCCAAATGTTTATACTCCTTGAAACAGCACAGACATTGTCTGTAAGAAAACAGAAAAAAAAAAAAATAAAAGTCCCTGAAGTTGCTAAAATCAGAACAGGTAACTGACCAAAAGGACTCTCCGCATTAAAACATTTTAAACAACAAAATATTTGACAGACTTGTGAAAGTAAGGAAATCCAAATAAATCAGGCTCTATACAGCAGCAAGTGGGAGTCACAAAGCCTTCCTTAAACCCTGTGAACATCACGTTACTTTCAAATGCTTATCAAAACTATGAAGTCCCTCTTATCATTTAGCAGCTTCTACTGTGAGTAAAATATACAAAAGACATCTTAGGGGCAAGGTCACCATACTACTAAAGCAGCAGCGTTCTTCAGCATGTTCCAGAATCCATTTCTTCATCTCGCTTTCTCTACTGATATTTACTGCAATAAACCACCTGATGTGCTTGTCAGCTGTGTAAGATTGTTATTTTTAAATCAACAGGGCTGCAAAATAATTGTATTTTTAACTGAATATTTAAGCTCACTTTTGTCTTTTTTTTTTTTTCGGTAGAAATTCCATGCATATTGGTACCTTTTACCCATAAGAATAACAGAATCTTTGAGATGGATTCAACTCTTCTCACTCAAAGTCTAGTCAGTTTACTAACCTGATAGCTTTTTATGATGTCATTGGATAGATGAGATTGGATAGATGACAAGAAGGCAGTGGATGTTGTCTACCTTGACTTCAGCAAGGCTTTTGGCTTTTGACACAGTTTCACAAAGCATCCTCATAGCTAAGCTTAGGAATTGTGGGTTAGATGAATGGACAGTTAAGTGGATTGAAATCTGGCTAAAAGACAGAACCCAGAGGGTTGTGATTAGGGGCACAGAATCCAGATAGAAGTGTAACGAGTGATGTTCCCCAGGGGTCAGTACTGGGTCCAGTCCTCTTCCATAGATTCGTCAATGACCTCAATGAAGGGATGGGATGTACCCTCAGCAAGTTTGCTGATGACGCAAAACTAAGAGGGGTGGCTGACACCCCAGAAGGCTGTGCTGCCATCCAGTGAGACTGCTGGGAGAGACCTGGACAGGCTGGAGAGATGGGCTGAGTGAAACCTAATGAAATTTAACAAGGGCGAGTGTAGGGTGCCGCACCTGGGGAAAAATAACCCCAAGCACCAGTACAGCTTGGGGGCTGACCTGCTGGAGAACACCTCTGAGGAAAAAGAACTCTTGAGTTCTTGCGGACAACAGGATGACCATGAGCTGACAATGTGCCCTTGTAGCCAAGAGTGCCAATGGCATCCTTGGGCAAATCAAGAAGAACATGTCCATCAGGTTGAGGGAGGTCATCCTGCCCCTCTACTCTGCCCTGCTGAGGCCCCATATGGAGCATGTTCTGGGCTCCCCAGTTCAAGGACAGGGAACTGCTGGAGAGGGTACAGCAAAGGGCCACAAAGATGAAGGGCCTGGAGCATCTCTCCTATGAAGAAAGGCTGAGGGACTTGGGTTTTTTAGTCTGGAGAAGAGAAGGCTTTGGGGAGATCTGATCAATGCTTACAAATACTTAAAGGGAGGGTGTCAGGAGGACAGGGCTGGTATTTTCTCAGTGGTGCCCAGTGACAGGACAAGAGGAAATGGGCACAAACTTGAGTATAAAAAGTTCCACCTAAACATGAGGAGAAACTTCTTTACTTTGAGAGATAGAACAGTGGAACACGTTGCCAAGAGGTGGTGGAGTCTCCTTCTCTAGAAACATTCAAAACCCACCTGGACAAGTTCCTGTGCAACCTGCTCTAGGTAGACCCGCTCCAGCAGGGGGTTTGGACTAGATGATCTCCAGAGGTCCCTTCCAACCACATGTGATTCTATGATTCTATGAAAGTCTACTGAATGACCTAAGTGCTACATAAACTGGTAGCTGTCTTGCAGGAGAGATTTGGAACACAATGGACTCCAGTCCATGACTAGAATTCTCAGATACTAAAATAATACAAAAATCACCATTTCTGAAAGAAATTAGCAGGCACAAGATAGGGCAAGAAGCCATCAATGAGAAGTGATAAAAAAATTCTTCTGCAAAGCATAGCATTTGATCTGGAAACAGGGCTTAATAAATTAGAATTTGTAAGGGGAAACAAAGACAGAACTCAGAACTATCACAAGTAGAGGGTTCTGCCTCTCTTGAAGGAATACAGATATGCCCTTGTGCTAAAATTCTTAAAGCATGTAAGTTTGGAATACAGGGTGGGTTTTTTCAGTGGTTTAGACAAATATTCAGTATTCTCCGATTCCAGCACAGATACAGTGATGGAAGCATCTAAAAACCTTTTGTTCCATCTATTCAGAAAGAACAATTATTTTAATATTGTGTAAGCAGAGTGTCTTTACTCATTTGAAAAATAGATTTTGTGATTTACTTGTAAATATTTACATATTAACAAATGACAACAAAAATTTGCCGGCAAAACAAAGTGTATCCTCGACCATTTATCCTTGGGAAAAACAAAGTACAATAGGTCCATCACTTATGCCTACAAATTACTACCCCACAAATTACTACCACAAATTATACTCAATAATAATGAAAACAAAGTCTGGTGAATACTTTGCATATATCTGTATTTGACCGCCAATCAACATTGGAGAACATTGGGCAAAGGCACTTCTTTTTTTTCCCCAAGATGGAGGTATGTACAAAACCTCAAAGTCTTTGTGTATCTGAATGTGTTCACAAGAAGAGCTCCACCAAAAATTAAAGATCTATGAAAAAACAAGTATGGTACAAATATGACTTCTTTGAACATAATGATTTCCAGAAGGAAACTGAAATAGAAACAACATAGAGATGGAAGAAAAAGGTATTGTTCAGGATGAGTTGCCAACTGATGCTCTGAAGGAATGCAGAGATTTAAACTACAGGTAACAAAGTGAAATAGTTCTTAATAAAGGCTTCAAGCACAAAACAAGCAGCAGAGCTCTCAAAAGCCCATTTGGCAGAGTAGAAACAGGACATGAAATTAAAATGTAAAGTAAAACTCCTTCTTGTGACCTCTTTGCTAGCCCTTTGCTAGATTCTGCTTTGAATACATTAAGGACTGCTTTCAATGCTCTTTTTTTTCTTAGTATGCAACCATACACATGCAAGGTAAAAAGAAACCAGAAGAAAATAAAGAAGTATATTTTAGCCAGTCTTTGTTTTTTCTTCAGGTTGGATTTGTCATGCTATAGCTGTTGAACAGGACAAAACTCCAAACAGATGATAACCTGGAAAACAACTAGGTTGCAATTGTTCTCAGACATACTTGGCATCTAGGACCTGTCAAGAAGTGACAAGGTTCTGGTTTCTGTTGCTGCTGTTTATTTTGGTTTAAAATTCCTTCTCTGTGTTTAACAGCATATTGCAAAAGATAACAAACTTGTTTGGAGTGCTTCTTTGGGCAGAATGAGGAAGAAGGCAACTCTGCTTTTACAGGTATCCAACATGTAACATTCCTTTTATTTAGAAAAAACAGAATAATGTTTGTCAATTTATTCTCTATGCTGTTCACAGTATTTCCTTCAATTCAGTTTGGTCTTGTGACTACTGCTGTACACTCAATTCCAAACGTCCTTATTGTAGACTTTTTCTGAAAACTAATATCCATACAATTCCTTGTACTGGAAAAAAATAAGTAGGTGGGAGGTAAGCAGAACAGCTGATATAACTACTTTTAAAAAACCAATAACAGTAATTTAAATAATAAAGGAATAACATAGTTTATTTAAGATAATGTGCAAAAGATCTTCTGCATCAGTTTAGTACCTATGAGCTGCAATCATTTGTCATCTCGACTCTGAGTATCAGGAATTGAGAAAAATTTACTATGATGGTCCCATTCAGAGTGATCTTCTATTAGATTCTTCTTACTCTACCCTGACCCCCACAGAAGGTGGTAGAAATTTTCATGTTAAAGCATTTTTTGTTATTGCAACATAGCTATTTATTGCTACACAATTATTACAGCATCCAAAATGCCAATCTGATTCAAAATGTTTTGCCCAAAGTTCATGTTTATTGTTACTTTATAAGTACTAACATGTCCTTCACTCTCCACATATCATTTCATTACACCTTAATAATGTGCCCATTCTAATCTGCTCTACTGTATTTTTCAAAAATGGAAATCTATTGTTGAGATCCAGTATCATCAACACTCAAACTCATTCCAAAATTACCTTTGTGTCCAGGAATTGATGTAAGCAAATATCTTGAGGGCATGTTCCTTTCTGAGCTGCAACCCATCAGCACCTTCAATGTCTGATACTAAAGAGAACAAAAACATAAATAAACTATTAGCAAAAAAGCTTTGATTGCTTTATTTTTATTAGAAATTATCTTTGATATCATGAAAAATAAATATATTTTGCAAATTTTTGCATTGGAAACTGAAGTCCTCAAATCTACATATCTTTTGCTTCAGTAAACAGAGGTAGGGGTTAGACACAACTTACTTGCAGAAAACTGCACAGCACTCTTGAACACTGCTGTGAAAATTATTGATTGATAACAGCCCTTTTTTCTAATCTTCTTACAAAATACTATTCATAAGCTTCACTGGGAACTAATGACTGATATGCACTTTCAGATATAAATCTTCTTCAAAAATTCTACTCATTTACCAGGTGTTTTCCCCCACCCCCCTGATTTTAAAAGTCTGCATTTTGAGATGACCATGAAACCTTAACTTCCTTTTTCTGATCAGATAAAGAATGGGAAAAATACAAAAAAAAAAAATCCCACAACAAAATTATTACTATAAGAACAATGTGCAGGGTATGTATAAAGTTATTTCATACTAAATTGATGATTATTAGTTTCAACTATAGACATGTCTATACTGACATTTAACCATAACTGAATTGTTAATTGGCAAAACGATAAATGCTTACTGTATTTATTGCAGCTGGAAAACAGAACAGTTATGTACTGAATTCAAAACCCAAATATTTCAATTTCAAATGTCCCAAAATGCTTGCACACTGTAATAAGCCAAACGTCAGTAGTAGTCTCCTTCTCCACTTATGCATCACCCAATCATTAGGGCATTAGGTTCTGTCTACTGGCCACATACCTTTCTCTAACTATCGATGCACAATTCTCATGTCCTCCCTGCCCTAAATCTCCATACACTTTTAGTTATCTAATTGATACACACACAGAGTGTCAGCATTCCTTTTAAGTTAACCACTTAATTCATAACAAAAATTAGTATTCATTTCCACATTTCACATGAGATTTCAAGTATTACATGCTTAAAAAACTACTACACAAGCAAGCTTTGTGGGAAAGGTTCTCTAACAGAAGCAAGCTCTTCAGAATCCCTACCTCAATCTCTTTCCAGCCTCAGCCTTGCAAGGTCCTATGTGATCTATCAATACAAGTTTCCAACAACTAAAGCTAATGAAAGTAAAGTTCAGAAGAACATCGCTTCAGAGAATAATCACACAAAGCAAATTGTGACTTCTTTGAAATAAGGACATTTCTTATGCACATACTGTTCTGGTTTCAGCTGGGATAGAGTTCTTTTTTTTTTTTTCAGCAGCTGCTGTGCTTTGGATTTAAAATGAGAATAATGTTGATAACACATATTCAGGTGTTGCTAAGTGATGCTTATATTAGTCAAGGACTCTTTCAGCTTCCCACAGAAGCTGAGAGGAAGCACAGACAGGATACGTTGGCCAAAGGAATATTCCACACCATAGGTGTCATGTTCAGTATAGAAATGGGGGGTAGCCAGGGGACAGGAATCCACAATTACTGCTTGGGATGGCCTAGGCACCAGGTAGTGAGAGGGACTTGTGTTGGATCACTTTATTTTTAATATACTTTTATCATTATTACCTCTCCTGTTTTCCTCTCCTGTTACTGTGCTTCTAAAGTGCCTTTATTTCAACTCATTATGTTTTCTCCCTCCCCTACTGTGAAGGGTAGGAAGAGTGAGCAAGAGGCTGCATGATCCTAGTTGCTGGCT
>BJBW01001375.1:154867-301543 GCA_004320125.1 Scolopax mira
TAGAATACCATTGAACTTTAAAAATCACTTTTCTGTTTCTCAGCTAGGCTGCTTTAAAGATCCCTACCTAACACTGGACAAAGTACAAAATTGACAAGCAGACTAAAACATGAGTATCACTTGATACTACTTTTTAATTTAAGCACCACAAATTACCATGACACTTGACTCTCTTAAAACCAAAGCACAGTGCTGAAGAAACTAACAACTCTGTAAAACAATTTAGGTCAAGCTGACCACAAAAGACAGATCCTTAACTACAGATAGTATCTAAAAAAAGACTTGCCCAGCATAAAAGCTTCATAAAACCTTTGTTTTCTGAATTTTGTGAACATTATGATGAATTCCTTCAAACTTGACACAAACTGTTGACAATAATTTAGTAGCAACAAACCTAATTCTAACTTATAGGATCTTAGATACACATTTATAAAACTTCCTTCATTCCCACACCACCCTACTTAAAAAAAACACACACTCACAAGTAGCACAGTAGCTCCTAACTTCCAGAGCACCTTTTCACTGCACTAGTTTGAAACACTCTCAGATTTCCTTCTATGAGATCAACAAAAACTGAAGAACTGAAAATTAAGTAAACTGGTCCCTTAAAAACTACAATTGCCACATAAAGTGCACAGAATGTAGAAGTAATGGAAATACTGAAAGCATATGCTCCAGGTCAAAAAAGTTGGGCAGTATATGCACCAGTTGAAGAAACCTGTTGATCTCCTGTTTACACATTCTACATCTCACATCTAGGCCAATTTCAACTGGTCTTATTTACTAATTGTTGCTAATTAATGTAGTGGCTACATACACTGTTTCCCTTCTGTTTTCTGTACTTAGAAATAATATTGTTCTTGTTCCTGAAAATACTCTAGAAGTTCTAAACAGGAGCAACCACACTGAGGTTGCAGCATTCCACTGAATTTAAACTGATCTAAGTCTGTGTCACTACCAAAAGGGGCAGTGACACATCCCGCTGGGCTCCTGCTACTGGACCTTAGCTGAAGCTCTCTCTTTTGTGCCTTAGCAGAAATTATCTTTTTCAGCTCAGCTAATTTATGTCCTCACAACCAAAGTTTAAATCTTAGGCTTTCGAGTTCCTGTCTTATTCTGAATATCAATTTTGTGGATGCTCTTGATTGACAGCACCTCTCTTCAGGGACACATGTAATTGAAGAAGAGCAACAATTGGTTAGGAAGCTTTTGTAATATTTTTTGAATTTAATTTTGAAGTACAGACAGAAAAGCAACAGGAACAACTGCACTCTCTATCATCCCTGTGTATTTGTTGATTTCAGTCAGTTCTATTGAGTCTCCCTTGCTGCATATGATTTCTCTCCCAATTGATTTGTGCCTCCTTTCAAACTAGTTTTCTTCTACCTTGAATGGGCCAGTAGTTAAAACAGACTCATTCACTTGTAAAAAAAGCACTATCCTCTAGTGTCTCCCATATTCAAGCATCCTGCATACCTTAGATCCTCCTTAATATGCTGTCTCTCTAGTCTCCCACATTTCCCAGTATTTCAAAACTAGCAGTAATAATGTCAAATTTTTGTAATGTCAAACTTTTAAAAAAAAATTTACTATGACAAGCTCTCTTTTTGCAAATTTGATTTGGTGGATAAGACTTTCCCCTAGTTTCATACCTAAGGCAATGACTCCCACAGGACATGCTAAGGCATACTTGTATGCTCTGAGAGCACCCGAAGCATGGCAAAGCAGCAGCTTGTGTGCTTTCATCAATAAGAATTGATAATATGTGCTCCTTCTCACCCTCCAGTCTTTCCTTTTCTCCCTTGCTTTCCACACAAACACCTTTTCCCCGTGCTAGATCCAATTTCAAGGCTGCATCAAGAAAAGCGTGGCCCAGCAGATCACGGGAGGTGATTCTGCCCCTCTACTCTGCACTCGTGAGGCCCCCACCTGGAGTACTGTGTCCAGCTTTGGAGTCCTCAGTGCAGGAAGGGCATGGGCCTGTTGGAATGGGTCCAGCGGAGGGCCACGAGGACGATGGGAGGGATGGAGCACTCTCCTATGAGGACAGGCTGAGAGAGTTGGGTTGTTCAGCCCGGAGAAGAGAAGGCTCTGGGGAGACCTTATAACAGCCTATCAATATTTGAAGGGAGCCTACAGGAGAGCTGGAGAGGGACTCTTTGTCAAGAAGTGTAGCAACAGGACAAGGGGCAACGGTTTTAAATTGGCAGAGGGGAGATTTAGATTATACACCAGAAAGAAATTCTTTCCTGTGAGGGTGGTGAGACACTGGAACAGGTTGCCCAGGGAAGTTGTGTATGCCTCATCCCTGGAGGTGTTCAAGGCCAGACTGGATGGGGCTTTGAGCAACCTGCTCTAGTGGGAGGTGTCCCTGCCCAGGGCAGGGGGATTGGAACTCGATTTTTAAGGTCCCTTCCTACTCAAACGATTCTGTGATTCTATCAACATAACCCAGTTCAAGTCCATACTATTAACAGCATCCATAGCCATTGCATTTCAACTACTCCTAACGATCATTAGTGCTCCTGCGGGAACCCAGAGAGACAGAGTGGGGACAGAGCAAATCCAACTTACCAATCCAACAAAAAACTACTCACTTTTTTGTTGGCTTTGTAAGCCACTGAATACTCGGGGTGGCAGCTATAGAAGGGGGGGGGTGGGGGGTGGTTGGGAAGGGAAGTGTGAGGCTGAGAGAAGGAAAACACCTTTGCAGTGACAGCAAAAGGAAAATTGCCGCACCACAGCTGGAGGAACTTCATCCGAATACAGCTCATCTATAGCCAAAGAAACTGAAGATACAGCTCCTGTTCAGAGTATGGAAAAAACAGAATGGTGAAGGCCTTAAAGGGATCCATCCAAGACAGACAAACTAACCAGCAGAAAGAAGACAGATTAGTGAGTAGGTAAATTCCAGCTAAATATATTCTACAAATATAATGTAAGAAATGGGGTCTTTCTGCATACTTGCAATGCCTCATTTCACTTGAATCTTTACAAAGTGGTTTAGAAATCTTCCTGTCACAGAAATATTGCTTAAGAAAGAGACGAACTGCTTGACTAACCCAAATAATTAATAATTACTTGATTATTTTTTACCATTTTCTAGTGTGTTAATTTTCAGATGTTTCTAAAAAAAAAATATTCAGACATATTAAAATGTGGTTGTTTATTCAGGTAGCTGATGAGAAGCCAAAACACATAATGGTCAAAGTAAAAATGTAAAACAATTCACAAAAAATAGCGTTTCCTTGCTGTTTCCTCAGTTTCCCATTTTACTTGGCTAACTTTAAATGAAAACTTGTGTGATTTACTTAATCTCCCACAAAAGGGTAATTTGCTAAAAGTGTATCTTAGTACCAGAAACAACGCAATCTACCAAGCTAAGAAAAAAACCTATTAATAAAGCTACTAAACCAAGAAAATTACTACAGATGAGAAAAATATAAATCTACAGCAAAGAAGGGGGCAGTACAATTTCAACAGTGAACAAACGAAGCTCAGACCATAAGTGCATTTTTAGCAAGAACTTCAGAGCTAGAGGAACAGCCTGTAATTAGACCTCAAGGACAACTATCATGCTAGACTTGCAAGGAATATCTTATATCCAAAGGTCACTTATCACACCAAGTACAAAATCAAATGGCAAGTAAAAATAATATTTTTTCAAAGTACTTTTTCTACTTTCAGAAACATAAAATAGTAAAAAGTAAACAACAGAAAATGCTTTAATATACAAAACTGTAATTTCTACATATTTAAAACTGCAACAAGGTACAGTTGCATACAGATTCTGCTCCCTCCCCTTTCTCCCCCAAGCCTCATCTGATATCAGCTTCTCATGGGAATGAGTAGATCACTTTCAAAATGGATATTATTCACAGAAATTGTTCCCTGATAGAGATCAAACAGAGGAAACAGCCATACACTAAATGAAACAGTATTAGGGACAATAATATTAATCTTGAAAGAAATATATACGTAATCTTCAAGTACCATTGTTCACACAGAGAACCAGCACATTAGGTTTTTTTATACATGCATGCACTGGGATGCCTTCTGTTATTTGTAGGGGGCTTCTTTTTGTCTATGAACAATAGTAAGTAAGATGATAGCCACCGAGCTTAGTGTCCCCCCTCCCTTCCTACTCTCATCTATTGGAATTACTCCTTTTTTATTAGTAGTATTTCACAGCTGCCTTAGATTTATTTACCAGGCATCTTCCAGACATTTACAAAGCCACTCTTGACAAGTGTCTAAAAGGACGGAGTCAGCTTGAAGTTCAATGGCAATAGTTTAACTGTCCAAGCTCTCCTACAACTATTCAGTGAGGAAGAGTCGCCTTTTCACTCCTCAGTCTCCACAAAATAAAAGTGCCCCAGAACACTGTCTAGATACACGTAACCAAAGAGGGCTGAAATATTACTGTAGAATGTACTATGAAATAATAAAAGCAAGTTAATTCTCCAGTATTAGAAACATTGCTCAAATGCCAGGTTAACATAGGAAAAAACAGATCTTTAACACAAAACACAGTAGTAATAAAATTCTATAATTGTATTGTTAAGGTGCTTCTGAATGTGTTTATGCTATCTTTATGATACTGAGTTGAAAATGTCCACCCTTATCATATCACTACTGCATTATGGATAACTATGCCCACTTCCATCCCATAACACACCTGAATTCACTTTAAGTCTAAAACAAACTCAAATTTTCTTATATTTATAAATACTTTAACTTGCAGGAAAGAAATATATTTCTTTCCCTGCAAGCTTTCAATTACAAAGTGCAGAGAAATTACAAAGCCAATATTACAGAGACATAATAGCTTAAAGACAGGAATTAGTAACCTTTTTAAAGTCTCATTTCCCTAGAAAAACAAACATTACTGATCTCTGTCAGACACTTAAACTTTTGAACATAAAAGCAATTTCAACAAATATGACAAAGGTTTGCAAGTCTAAGCAATACTGTGTTCTGATGAATAGAAAGAGAGAAGCTACTCAAAAGAGCAAGGAAAAAGCAGCAGTTGTAACTGGTGCCCTAACCATCCCCAAAATCAGTCATGTGCTTATTCAGCACTCGCATAATTCTTTATAGCCACCACAAGATCAGGAAGGCCTGAAGAGCTTTAATTCAGTATTCCAGTGCATAGCACAGCTATACAAGTAGCACAGGCCTTGGTGTGTTCATCAGATAGACAGCACTTGTAAGACACAACTTTACCAGAACAGGGCAAATTAGCTGATCTTAGGTAATTGCTACATTTATACATCTCCCTGTTTCTCTGCAAACACCACCAAGTTCTTTCTCTTTGAATCTCATTCTCTTAATGTATATTTCCCTTTCTATTCTATCTCCCTCATGTTCTCCAGCAAACACTTCTTTTCCTTTTTACTATCATAAACTAAGTCAGTCTGCAGCAGAACAGGCTCTGAAAAGCTGTATGAAATTTAAGAATTGTTATCTTTCAAAAGTGATGCCATCCTGCAGTTTTCAGTGTGCTAGGTCACAATTGTTAAAATGCCCCCTTTAGAAAGGCCATAGATGTCGACTTAAGGCAACAATTATCCTTATTAATGGCATCTTATGATTTTCACCTTTCCAAAGAGAACATGCCACAGCAACTGCTTCCTAGGATAACAGTTTAAATTTTAAATACAATCAAATCTCAATTATGAGATGATAATTTACCCAGCACACTGGAGTTGGTTCTGCCCAGAACTACCCAGATGAATTATATTTTAAATAAACTCTTAGATATACTATCTCAAATACAAAACACAACTGCCTCTTTATTGACCAGTTCACATCCAGAAGCAGCACTGCAACTTTCAGACAAAGTAAATCCTAAGTTACTGCGCTGCCCAAACCACACTGCTCCCACTGAGTCAGCCAGAGTTCAAAGTTCACAAATGCTGAATCCATGCAGTTCTATGGAGCAGCAGAAACTCAATCTGGACTAGATGGGAGTGTATGAAATAGAGTTCAGGCTGGGTTATGCCAACAGCAGGAGCAGCAGCAGTATCACATCCAGCATGGAGTGGCATGGATACAGAGAAGTGTAAGGCAGCCACCAAGCATTTAAAGAACAGAATGAGCTTCCATCAGTTGTAATGTGAGATTACGGCTTTTCTGATCACACTAGTACAAATGATGCAAGATCAGCTTGTGGATGACATGGCTCTGACTAGAATAAAACAGGCCAACCTGCACATTGCTCTGGCTTTGTTGGCCCAAGAAGACCCAACGGAAGAACCCCTGCTTCTGAAAGGGCTCACTGAGGCCAGCACCACACAGCAGGAACGCGCAAAGCCCACTCAAATCCAGTGTCGTGTCCAGGCTGTTGCATTTCCATGGACACCTGGGTGAGAGGAACAGCAGCCTGGTGGTACAGCATGGGTGAGCCTGGATCCAGATTTATCAGCTCTGGATCAATGTCACGTCCAACAGAAGGTGTCTAAGAAAAGATCTGTGGTATCTTTGCACTGTAGCTCCTAATGCTTCTATTATCTCGGGATTTTCAGCAGCAAAGATACTGCAGCCCTCCCTCTCCAGGGAAAGGCAAGTTACGTATTACTAAGGAAAAAAACCTATAAAGCAATTTCAAAGCATTTGTGCCGCTCGCTGGAGAATAATAAAAACCAGTAGTAGTCTTATTTCAGAGTCTTATTTTAACACAGTATTGTAAATTGTCTCTGACTCCAAGATCAGACATTACAATTCTGGTAAGACTGTATCTTCATCTTTAATATAAAGCTGTTGTGGTACCTCTTTTCATTAAAAAAAAAAAATGATCAGCTTAATTTATGTAGTATTCCCATACAATCAAGTCTGCTTGACATCACCAAAATGTAGGCTAGATGCAGAGAGTCTGGATGCTCGTTGTATCTTGACAATAGCCACATGTTTCTTAAGGAATCAATTCAGGATGGGACAAGCATTGCATAAAACAAGAATTTCCTAGCATATCATTAATTACCCCAAGGTAAATTTCAAAGCTAGGGCTGACACTGTCAATGCCAAAACTATTGCTCTGATAAAGGCTTGCTTACTTTCTGTTTAAAATAGAGTACTTCTTGCATTCCTTCACTGCTTGAATGAATCTGGTTTTGAATGATTTTTCTTTAAATACTTCACCTCTGGGCTTTTTTTAAAATACTACTTTGAAGTGAAAACGTAGAACTCAAAGTTTATCTAACTATTTTATAAGTAGAACAAGGATTTAACTGCATAAGGTTCCAGAATAAGGTTTCAAAAGCTGAGAGGTTTTCTATTAGTCTTAGTTAAAAGTAGCAAGGAATGCAAACCCTAAAATACATACTCCAGGAAGCATTCTATTTTCAAGACAGAACTTTGCAAATTAGTTCAGCTGTACTACTCAGCAGACTAGGAATCAGTTACAGAATACAACAGGTTTTCCCCCACACCCAGAAACAGAAAGAAAAGGCCAGAGCCCACACCGGAGCCACCACAGCCAGGAAAAAGCAACAGACTATCAGAAGATTTATCACAGAAGCACCTAATGACTGTGCTCCAGGCTTTAGGGTCAAAATCTGTGAGAGGCAAATATGATTAATTTATTTCTTACAAAGTATATTTGAGTATATTCTTACAAAGTGTATTTATCTCCTTAAACAAGGAAATAAGATGGATAAATGGCCAATGGGTCATTATACTAAACGGAGCTTCAGGCAGTTCGTTGAAAACCCAAGAAGAGTTTTCCTGAGCGTCTGAACTCCAAGGCATTATTTGTTTTCATCAACACAGACGCAAGCAACTCTCATTCAAAAAGAAGAATAAAATATTGAGAAGGGATAGGCAAGCAGCAAAGTTGGATTATCTTTCAACTTTCAAACATATGCTCAAATTTTGCATTCACTTTTGTTAGATAACCTGTATTTAATCATTCACTGAAAGACATGCTGTATTCAGTAATTTATTGGTTAAAGCAGAATTATATAATTTTTTTTTGAAAGCCAGTAGACTGAAAGAAATAAGAGATGGCTGAGGACAATGTCTATGGTCTACACAAGTATATCCAAGACAAGCATCCCCACCAATCAGAAAAACGTATTTACAGATGTCATTTTGATATAAATGATTATTTTGCAAGTCACATATCAGCAAGTACACACAGGTTCAATACCTGTAACTATGGCTAGACACAATGTACCAAGTCAATTCACTTAGGAACGATTCAAACTGCCACCGTTGTTATGACTTAGGGAGTTTCCAAGATAGCGATGAAAATTGATCTCAAATCTGATCAACTCTACCAGATTCTATCTACTTTAAATATTACATCAGCAGATTGAGACTTATGACTTTAAACACTTCGTGGTAAAAAAATGGATTCAAAGATTAAGAAAAAAAAGTAGCTTAGGGACAACCAACCATAACCTACTTCAACCATAAGTAAACTAGCAATAGCATATTCTTAACTGTGAAAGACGTCAGAAACCGGCACATGCAGTGAAGAATCACTGACCATCCTTAAATCAAGTAAAAGAACTTACTTTTATTGAGCTTTCAAGCTCACACTCCCCACTACTGTCCTATATGAGTTCCAAGAAGGAAAAATAAAGTTGTTTAGACTCTTGTATCAACTGATGACTGCTAGCCTAGAACGTAATTCCACCATACACCTCCCCTGTCCAAAAAAACAAGTGACTGAAAAGGGTGGCATAAGCTGTACTCTGTAAGCCTTTTACAGTGAACATTTCCCAAATTCTGCAGTAGATTTTGATGTTCTGGCCCTTCTACAGCTTTTCCACAGTTGTCCTCTCTTGCAAACATGCCATTGTCTATTCCCAGCACTGTTCATAGCTCTACAAGCAGAAAGAGTGTAGAAGTGAAAGCAGTCAGTTTTATTGATGTGCAGAATTAGACCTGATCACTAGATTTGCAAAACACAGAGACTACTGGCAGAAGAGGACTCTGAAACCCACTATTTTTTCAGTTCACACCTCCCCGCATAGACTTTAAAAAAATTTCACTAGTGGTTGTATTTTAACTTAAGTAGAATTTAAGTTGCATGTAACAAATAAATAAAAAGGCAACTGACCACCTCCTGAAAATGAAATTAAGCTCTCATTAAAGACTATCAAATCCCCCCAAAATGGGGGGGGGGGGGAGATAAAGACAATGGGTGTTGCACAACACAGAATAAAGCACACATACCAATACCGTGCAATTAGTACAGTTTTTTTACCCATGATTTCTTACAGAGGAACATGAGAGAGGTTAACAGACTACCTCCTCAGGAAAAATCTACTTGCAGCTTAAAAAGCATGACTCCTGTAAGTGTAGAGAAATACTTCACATTTCAAGGGCACTAGTCTTACTTATAGAAAGTAAGAAATTAAAAATTATGCACTTCTATAGCTGGAAGAAGAAAAAACAAAATAAAACACACAAAAACCCCCAAACAAACAAAATACCACACTGGAGCCTCAACTTTTTCAAGGCTTGCAGAAAGCTCCAGTGCTTCAGTTGTTCTTCACAAATCTGCCAAAAAGCAACTACAAGAAACCATCTTCATCTGCTCAGTAACACAGCAGGTAGGGAAGTAGCACGTTCTCAGCTATTAGGGAATCTATATAGTTCTTAAGAGCAGTGTATACAGTAAACCTTGTGGCTAACATATTTAGCAATGCAGAGCCCTGCTTTACTTTAGTTTTCATCCTAAACTTTTCCCTGTTCCTATATACCATTACATAGATTAAAAACTCTCAAGTGGAATTCAATTAATAAAATAGTGCAAAGAGTTGGAAGCTTCTTCAATCTAGTGTGAAGAGAGGCAAAAAAAGTTCCTAGACAGGAACTGATAATCTGCTTGGATGCCGATCTAGAAATCATGCCTCATTTTCCATGTGTTGTTGAAGTCTTATTTAGAGACATTCTACAAATTAGCTAAAGGCCAACACTCAGAGGCACTTCTTCCACAAAGACTTTTTCTGACAAGTTTCAACTTCTTCAACCAGTTGTTCCAGCACTAAATCTCACAGAGGAGTTCTATACATACTCATACAAATACATATAGGTAAACAAGGCAAGCATTTCCTCTTCTAATATTACCTGAAAATAGCTGTAATGCATTTGCAGCAAATTTTCTCAAGAAGTTCACCTTTCACCATACATGCCATATCTGGAAAATCCCCAAAGTAACACTTTGTAAAACTACAAATAACCTGGGTATTGTAACCAAGCGTTAAGAAAACCACAGAGATTCTCCTAGTTCTATGTCCATGTTCAGCATTCAGATTGCAAAATAATTCCCACACAATGAAAGGAAGAAAGTAAAAAGAATGGCTTCTCACCTCTTCACAGATTAGATTCTAGACACTGCCAATTTGCCATACAAAATGAAAAAAGTTACCACAATATATGCCTAAACAACAGAAATTAAATGGCCACAACTATGTTTAATTGCAGCATGCTATTATTAATAAAAGCAGCATTCAGTAATTATCACAATTACTTGCTCCGGACAATGGCCAGATTATTTTCCAGGTTGTCCCAGCATCCTGACAACTATAAATGCAGAGCTTAGCCTGCAAAAATTGTTATTTATTAGCTACCTGAGCTGGTACAAATAAAAGATGAGCTACATGGAAAAAAAAGTACATCATAAAAGCCATTCTGTATAGAGAATCTCTCTCTCCCCCACAGTAAGAATCTCTTCTATATAGTGGGAGACTTAAGGACTTGTTGGTAGCAGCGAGACACAAATGCAGCACTGCCATCTTCTACAGGCAACTTCTGACTGTGGTATTTCTCATCTTTTCTGAATCAGACCTGAACAGTCAACAAGAGAATACTTCCATCTATTATGGAAGCTTGTTAAAGGAAACAGTAATATGAAGACACAGAACTATAAATAAAGCAACACTGAAGAATTAAGCAGGGTGGAGGATAGACAGAAGAGCAGAAAGAGCATACGAGTAAGCAGAACAGAAACTGAGAAATGGAAAAAAAAATCATGAGCACTGAAAAATAATGTTAAGTTATAAGTTTTTTATAAGTTTAAAAGCTAATAGAAGAGTTGCAACAAAGATGAGGTGCAGGATAGAGTATGAATCTGATCAATATTTAGATGAAACTAAATATTCAAGTAAGAAAATAGAAGAAATAATAGGAACCAAGTAGTAAACACTGCTTTCCCCTTCCAATCTCTAAAATGCCAAATTGCAGATTGTTCATCACTCGTCCATTAAGCATGATTCCAAGAAGCAAAATCTGCTTTTCTGACTCAATGTTACTTGAACACAGGAAGACAGAGGCAAACTGCAGTGACAGAGAGAAATCAAAGTAGCAAGAAATTAAAAGCCAAAGTGAAAAGTCAGTAAGGAGTTCTACAAATTAAAACAGAGAGTCTCACAAACCCCAGAAGTCATGCAAGTGTCCCTGTGAACGTCAAACTTGTTGGTCCTCCGAAAGCCACATGTCCCCCCCAGTCAGGCGGGGGGGAGCGGGGCCAGCATCTGCTCTCCAAGGTACTGCCCCTTCCACCGCGGCTCAGAACCTCCAGCCGAGCATCCTCTTACCAGTGACATCCCATGACACTCCCCATCACCTGAGCATCCAAGGACACTTAGAGCAGGTAGCCTCTCTCCAGAGCTGACACTGACAACATCCAGGATAGCCTAAAACACATTATCTTGGACACATCTCAGGAACTGTTTGGGACTTCTATGACCTTAAACTATCCTTATAGAGGAAAAGCCATACACCACCAAAAGGTATAAAAAAACCAACAGGAAGTTTTCTTACACTGGGAATGAGATGACTTCAAGTTCTACGCTAGTCAAGTATCTTAGAAAAACATCCCTCCCTTTTTTTTTTTTTTTATTATTCTTGAATTCATTGAAACTATTCAAATAACTAAGCAGGAATGTAACTGCAGACTCTGTGCAGCCCCTTTACTAGGGAGGCCAAGAGCTCCTAGAACATAAAATTTGAGAATCTCGATAAACGAATTAATTTCCTTAATATTACATGTGGTAACTGATATGAGGATGTTAGCTTCCATGGCTTTCTTAAGCTTTAAGGATGTTGTAACAAGTACTTACCCAACATAAGCTTTTCCTACATACAATCAGAAAGATCTCAGAAAATACATGTCAACGATCCATAACTCACAACAAAATCCAGCAGAATGGGATTTACGTAACTAATCTTCAGCATCAGTGATCAAACAGCTTGATAAATTAGAAAGAACCAGTCTTCAGCAGCCCGAACAGGAAAAGTTTCAGGACAAAATCATTTTTGATCACATCAAACAACATGAACCAAAATCACTGCACATCATAAAAGCTGAAATATCTTTCTATATTTAGAAGTCTTTTGGAACTATTAAAGTCACAGAACTTTTCCTTCAACTGCTTTACAATTACAACTAACAAGATAAAACTACTTTATCTTAGTGTAACCTTCACTTTTGCTTTAGAAAGTTCACCATTCGAAAGCATACAAGTTCCTCCTTCCAATTTTTTTCTCTGGTTACTCTGATTCATTTGGAGTAGCACTCCACCGCAGTCCATGATAACTACAATTTGGCAATACTTCTATAAAGGAGAAGTTATTTTCATTTTCTTCTAAATCTGGCTGCTCATGTTCTTAAAAAGGGTCAAAGACAAAAGTAAAAATGAAAAAAAAAAATCACTGAAGTTGAATTTCATAAGCAATTTCATAAGCAATCTTCAATAGGAGACAGTAAGATTTAGGGTAATGTAATTAATAAAGTTGGGCAGTTACCCCTATAACTCCTCCATAGAGTCTCTGCAGAAGTTATGAACATGGAAATGTCATGGAAGTGGAAAGAAAACACGAAATTAAAAAACAAACAAACAAAAAAAAAAGAAAAAAAAAAGCTTACAGACAACCCACTGCACAAGTAACAACAGTTTTTGTGGATCACATGATGTCAATTATGCGGTATCTGTAATAATATTCTTAAAACATACACTCAATATCTAAAATAATACATGAATATTCACAGCATAAAATATTCAGACTTTCCAGATCCCAAAGAGCAAACTGAATGCTGCAATGCTTTGGAATAGTTTGATTTCTTATCTACCTCAAGGTAAACATTGCCTCACTCAACCTCTAAGTCTACTCTTTGTACTTCCTAGATGCCAGAATTACGTGACAAGAAGTCAAGTCAAACATCTTCAGCATCCAAATTCAGGGCTACCCTGAAGCTATATAAATAGTGAAACACACCAGTACCGCCAGTGTTTTATAGACCTGATCACATTGGGAGCACTTCTGCTCCCAGCTGACAGTGAAAACAGAGAGAAAACCATAAATAAGTCTACATCCATCTCTTGTACCTGAGTACACTCTGAGGGTTTTTTTTTGTTTTCCTAAAGGTTTAAGAGAAAATAGAATGAGAAAAAATGGCCTGCAAGCTTGTCTAGTAGAATAATACCTAGAAACCTCTACTCATCAACATGAACAGATTTTACAAGGTTTCAGAACTACTAGGAAAAAAAAAAAATTGGTAATGATCAAAGCAAGTGAAGCAGAATGCTGGGAATAAAACAAACCTAGTTCCCACAAACAAAGAACTGGGAATAACCTAGGCCTACCAAGGTTATCTAAACCCATAACAGCCGCTGTATAATAAAAGCTATTATCCATGCTGTAATTTTTTTTCCCTATTTTTATAAAAACTGAACCAAACAAAAAGAACACGACAAATCTCAACCAAAACCATCTATAGAGTTTTAAGTCAACATATATCAACCCCAGTTAGATCCCAAAGGAAAGCCTCTCAGGCAACCAAGCCCATTCAGGCTCCCTGGGACATATGACAGCCAGGACTACAAGCACAACTGACTCATGACCAGTCTGAGAACTCGATTTCCACTTTAAGCTAAGAAGAGGCACTCTCAGGCAATGACAATCTTACACTCAACAAGAGTGTAATCTTATCACGGAGCATCACGTACTCTATACTTTGAGGTGAAGGCTGTGTAAGCATCCAGTGATAGCACGGTTCTATAGGTAACTCAAACTATTGCTGTGGCTTCAGGTCTGACACAGCAACTTGCAAAACTGTGGTGTAAAAGACAGAAAAATCCATGTTTACTGTTACATTTCTGTATTTTCTGTCTTACTTTAGGGTTAAGACTATCTGGATATCTGCGCAGTGTCTAACAAAACAGACCTAGCCTGATCAGGGCCTCTGGACAGCAGAGTAATGTAAATATTACTGAAGAACAAATGAAACTCAATATAATCCCTCCTAGACTGACAAGAACTGGCATCCAAAGAAACCAAGGAATGCACAGTGTGTCAATATCACGGTTCACTATGGGATACAGAATACTATAAGTTAACATAAAAGCATATAATGTCCTCCACGCATTTTTCCTGTACAAAGTGTGTACATTTAAACGAGTCCTTATAATTAATGCCATGACAATCTGTTCTTAAGTCTTCTGTAAGTAAGTGCCCTTATCTTAAAAAGTAAACAATTGTATCTTCTTTTTCTTTTTTTCCTTTTTATTTAAAACTACTAAAAATGTTTATGTTGTGGAAGATTAATTCAGAAATCAGACCAGACTTTATAAAGACTACTCCTATTAAACCCCTGCCTGGGAAAACATAAATGATGCTAACATACCTAGAGCACTTAGCAAGAAATTATAGACTATTTACTCTGAGTGAACAATAGATTATCTCGCAAAGCAAAAACTGCTTTCAAGCCCGGACACCTCATAGAGGAATATGTGGTTTACTGAGTTCCTGGATCAAACAATAACTTAAAACTACTATTTATCAGGAAATAACTTCAAGATCAAGGAATTTACTGGGTTTCATGCTTTATATCAAATACTGAAAATAAAGATGCTGCAAAAGAAAAAAAACACCAAACCAAATATTACTGCTTCTGTCCATAAAACATTGCCTGCTTCTCACACTTAAGTGCAGCAACAAAGTCTTGCGTTAAATATATATTCACTTGCATAGGGATCTAATTCATCTAAAATTAATTTCAAACTACAGGTTTCCAGTTCCACAAGATCTCAGACAGCCATTAGGATTTCCACTGAAGCAGGACCATTGACTATCTGCTACAAAATAGGCCTAAGGACCTGGCATTCTGTAAGGAAATGAGCTCTAGCAAGACATAACCCTGGGCCTACACAAGGTCACTGCTAGCCAAAAGCTCCAGCTCTGCACATTGTTATGGGGTGTAGATTAATACTGCAGCAGTTTACAGTGGGACTGATATGTTGATGATAAAAAAAATGCCTGTCTGTTTGCAGAATTGTTGAATTCCATCCTGCTGTCATCTGTAAGTAGGTAACTTCTGCTGAAGAAAACTGGAGCTTCCCATGTGTTCTTTTCAAAACAGTACATTAAGAGTTGTTAGTCAATTCACTTTCTAAGTGACCTGTCATACAATTGATAACAAATAATTATTTTGTAAACAGGGTAAACGAAGACAAAGGGCAGTATGTGTTCCATGTAAAAATATTTAGTTTAGCAAGAAATTTCTAAAACAAACTAGATTATGTTTCCTGGACCTCTTTCAAAACAGTTTTAGTAGTTTCAGTGAAGAGGCGATCCCAAATGCTCAGCGGGCAGAAAAGGAAACTGCTTGCAGTCTCTGGCTCACACATTTTGGGCATGACCTCATTCTTTACTACCACTTTTCATTTTTGCTGCAGTGTTTTTAAAAACCAAGACTTGACATTATTTTTGCATGTTATCTTTAATTATTACTTAAGAACTGCAAAAAACACAACTTGAAGTTATAAAAGAAAGCTTATCTCCCTCATAACTCATTCTCATGCAGTGAGAAGGTAAGTGGAACACACAAAGCACCATCATATATGTCTTCACATCCAAACACACACACAAAATAGTTATGTTTATTTAAAATGTGCCACATCTAACATTAACTGAACAGCTTTTTTGGAAGTTAACTACTTATCAATAGTAGTGCATAATTTACCCAATAAATTTGACCTTAAAAGTCAAATTTATTTTTCAGAAATAGGTTTATATCTTAAATTATACAGAACCATTAAAGTATCCATACCCTAGTTATGTATTAAAAAAATATATATATGTTAAAGTTATTTAAGATACTGCTTTATCTAAAGGGGAATATCTAGCTGCCAAATTACCTTGAAATGGTTCTAAAAATAAATTCATGATGGAATTTCAGAGATTTCTTGAAACATCAAATTTAACATTACAACTTTTTTTCTGTTTGATCATATTAATTTGATTGTTTATCAATCCATCAAAACCAAGCAAAGTTATCTCTTCCAACAAGCCATTGTCATCAGTACACCATTGATAGCTTAGTCTTATTTTGAACCTACTGTTTAAATAAGCATTCAATCTATAACACCAACATACTCCCCACCTCTCCAATTGAGAAAGATAAGATACACATGCTAAATTAAGTAAACATCACAGAGATTGTACAAAACAAGATACTGGAATTGCGAGCCTAGCCAAACTTGGCAAACAATTTTAACAACCCAACAGTTCTCTGATGTTAACCTTTTAATCTGATTTATTCCAGCCTCTGGGCTCTCCTGAAAGTTAGTTTTATACATACGTATTTACTTTTCAAATAAAACGCTGGTCATCACTGAATATCATATTTCCCCAGCAGGAAAGAGGCCAACATTCAGCTACCATAGTATCTACTTATACGTCTTACACACACCACACGCAACTGGACCTCACAAGAGTTAAGAAAAAGAAAACTCTATCCAAATCCTGCTCTAGGAAGCATTCTGTCCTTCACTTTATTGGAACACAATTTGCCCCTAAGCAGACTGCAGTGTGCAACCAGGAAAAATGCTTAAGATTGGAGATAGCTAAACTTCCTGCTAATCACAAACTTCAACTGGTAAGTTCATTAAATTCCTCAGCATCTCTAGAAATCATGGTTTTTAATCCTTGTTCATGAAGCAGTGCACAGAGGCAAGGCTCGGAGAAGCGGGGAAGGTACCTTGCCTGCCAGGGAGGACAGAGAGCAGGTTCCCAGGGATACACAAGGCCTACTGCATAGGGGTAAAGTGGATTTCGTGCCCCGAATGCAAACGGAGCCCAGCGCTGCCAGGGGGAATACCTGCCGTATTAACCCTCCGACCCTCCTGGCTCCTTAGGCAACACCTGTAAAGATGAAACTTCGGAAGGAGGCAAGAGACCACCCCTGAAGCGAAGCACCCGGCAGCTCCATCGCCCCCCCCCCCCCCCCCCCCCCCCCCCCCCCCCGCCGCCAGCCCGGCCCTGGCAAAGCCGAGCCGGGCTCCTTGAGGCGCCGATTCCCTCACGGCCCGGCAGCCGCTTAGGGGAAAAAAATTGGTACCCGAAAACCTTCGCCCCCCCTGCCACAGCACACCGCGAGGGGGAGGGGGGAGGCAGGATCACTCAGAACCGCCTTGTCTGCTGCTTAAAAGGGACCCAGCCCAGGCCCGGCCTCCAGCTGCTCAGCAGCCACCGGAGCGGCTCCCAGGCACCTCCTCAGCCCAGCCGGGAGCCAGCTAGGCCCCGCTGCGGCTTTCCCGGGGATGCCGGGCGAGGAGCGGGCTCCTCACGCCAACGGCAGGGTCACGTCCCCGCCCGGCCCCACACGCAGACACCCGGGGGGCAGGCGGGAAAGGGGGAGAGCGGGAAAAGGAGCGGGGGGGGGGGGGGGGGGGGGCGCTCTGCAGAAGGCCCGGCAGGGACAGCCCCTCGGCGCACCCTCCCCAGGCCGCAAGTCGCCCGGCCCCGGTACGGAGAGCTGGGGAAGGGAGGGGGGGAAGCCGCAGAGCAGGGCAGTCGCTCCCTCGATGGCCACCCCGCAGAGAGGTAACCCCGCGCCCAGGAGGCCCAAGCGAGGAAAGGCAAGGGGTGGGGGGGAGGTAAGGAAGGAGATGGAGCGGGGTTATAACCCAGGCCGCGTAGAGGAGGGTACGTGGGGTCCCGGCCCGGGGCGAGGAGTGTTGGGGGGAGGGTAGCGGGGGAGGGCGGCCGCACTTACTCTCATTTAACACCTCCAGCAGCTCGGCGCAGCTCTCACACATTGTTCATTAACAGCAGCAGCCGCCGCCGCCGCCTCCTCCCGACCATTGATTGATCCACTCGGTGCTGCTGATTGATGATTGATGGGGGCCGGGGCGGGGGTCAGCCGGGGGGGGGAGGGGAAGGAGGGGGCGGGAAGGAATAGGAAGAAGGGAGGGGGGGGAAGAGGGGGAGAGGCAGGGGCCGGTCTAGGATCCGGGGGAGCGGGGGATGGGGCGGCTGATCAATGCAAATGAGCCTGTGGCGGCGGCGGTAGCAGTGGGGAGGAGAAGCCGAGTCACTCACTGGCTCCCAGTGACTCCACGCGCCGCCATTTTGCTGAGGGGGAAGGAGGAGGAGGAGGAGGAGGGGACGCGAGCGAGGGGGGACAGGGCGCTCGGGCTCAGCTCGGCAGTTTCCGACCAGGCGGGAGGCGAAGGTGGCCGAGTCCCTCCTCCCTTTCCCTTCGCCCCGCCTTCTCACTCCGGGCCGAGCAGCGGGCTGCCGAGCGGGGAGGAGGAGGAGGAGGAGGAGGAGGAAGGGGCGGGCCGGCCGGCAGCCGGGGCCCGGCGAGGTAAAATGGCGGCGGCGGTTGCGGCTCGGCGCGCGCCCGGCGTAGGGCGGGAAGCGCGTTTCCCTGCCCTCTTCCCGCCTCCCGGGAGGGAGGGAGTCTCCTCCAATAACGCACCGCTGCCCGGTTACTTCCTCTTCATCATCACTATTTTACTATATATATATATTATTTTTTTTTATGTACGTTGGCTGAGCTGGAGGCGGCCTCCTAGAACGCGGCGGGCTAGTGAGGGGATGGGGCCGGCGAGAAGAGACGGCGGAGGCCCCGAGGGACCTCCGGCCTGAAGGGAGCGCTTGCTGCCGGCGGGCTGTGAGGGAAGGAGGCTTCCTCTTCTCTAGGCGGGTTTTCGGGTCTATGGGTAGTTCCGGACGGAAGAGCCACCGTCAGCCATCTCCTTCCCGCCCACTCTCGGCTGAGGGGAGCCGCAGGGACGGACAGGAGCGGGGGGTTGCTCGTCCCGCCCTCCCTAAAACATGCGTCTGGAGCGCTACGGCAGCGCTGTATGCAGAAAATTGTATTGTTTTTACCTCATACGTGGCCCAGTATTCGACCCTGTGCGCTCCTCCCTCCCCGACAGTGGTCTACTCTGCATAATAAATATCTTAATGGCAACTACAGCATCTATGAACTGTTGGAAATGCTGCTTTCTCTCAGAGAAAGTCTGTCTCTGGAAAGAATTTAAGATTATTTAACAACCGAAAAGACTTCGGTTAAAGTTACATAATTTATGCTGGTTTTCAACTGCGGTTAACTCTTAGGCACATTGCTAACAAGATTCCAGACCTCTGGCAGACACGTTTTCTGGCAAACGGCCGTTTTCCATATAAGAAAACCCCCTCTTTTTTTTTTTTTTTTTTCATGTATTAATCTTGGGCACTCATGCTCACTCGCCCACATGGACTTGGAATTGGAATATGCAACACGTGATACGGGTCCTGGCTGCTTTTTCTCCCCAAAGTAGGGACTTCCTACTATCACGTAGTGTTTTTTATTTCTGTAGTACCCCCCAGTGGTCAGTTAGTGTATTATTCCGAATGCTTCTAGTTTACCGACTTGTACATAGGATTAAGGAAACATCTATTAATAGCCGCAATGCAGATGCAATAGGGTTTAGTAGAAAATAAAATAAATCAAAATTGCCAAATTAGGAAAAAAGGGTTTGAGAGCTGTTTTGAGTTACTGACTTAAATGGAAGAAATGTATCTAGCTCTGATATCATTGTGGAAATGCAGTTGTGTATTTTTTAATATTTATTTCCATAGGCATATTTACACCGGGTGGTAACACCACTGGTGGCTGTATACATAGCCTCCCCTCAACTGCACAGAACGCTCCCCTCCTAACAATCATCCGGGCATCAGTTTGTTGAGCTAAGACGAGAGAACTCCACTAGCCTTTAAAAATAGATAAGTTATTGTAGTGAAAAGACCTAGCTTCAACAACTGTGGAATATACTAGAATGATCTTTCACCCAGAATTCTTGTCACTTCTTGTTTTTTAAATACTTTCCAAGTTGGGGTTATCGAGAAGAATAGATATTCTTAAACATTCCCTGCTGAAATTTCCACATACTGAATTAAATTAATAGAGAAAACTAACTTCTTTGAGAGTCTATATGAGACACAAATTCCTTGTTGTCTGTCACTAATTCACATCACATGTTACTGAAACTTGGAACTTATTTGCTTCCTTAACCTTTAACATCACATTGCTCAGGTATCCCCCCCAGCATGGGATCAGTCAGTGGCTGTACCACACAAGTGAGTTGTCTGCCTCTGGAAGAAGGCCACATTTTTTGACAGACAGGACAGTGTAGCTCTACAATTTGCATAATCAGATTTTAATTTGCACTTTTCTTTCCCCTCTTATACAGATCTTGCAGCAAGTTTTATAACAGAACCAAAATCAACAGCCAGAACAACTTAAAAGGTTGTTTTTCTGACAAATTAGCTCTTTGATCTGATTGCAGCACCACGTAACCACCAGAGTCGGCACAAGAAGGGGCCGTTTAAAGCGTGGTATCACATGCCAAGTTCACTGAATACATCAGAAGAGTATGGGTGACCTTGAGTCACTCCTGCTTTTGTGCAGGCTGGAATAGTGCCAGCCAAATTCTTTTTGCTGCACACACAATAATCTTTTTTTTTTTTTTTTTTTTAAAATAGAGATGTTTCTTTTTTTTTTTTTAAGATTAAATGTTAGCTTCCAAACAAAAGGCAGCAGGAGCTGCAACTGGCCTGGGTATAGTAAGCCCCAGCCACCTCATCTTCTGTGTGTTGCTTTTTTTTCCTCTGTCTCTCCTGTTGACCTTTGTTCTCTCCTCACATGCCATCCTTGCAAGGTTGGTTAGTCCCCAGGAGGCCCTCTTTCCTTCCCTGACTGTGATTCTCCTAACCTGGAAATATTCGCCCTGGTAAACTGCCAGCACAGTTCTTCTAAAGCAGTACCTTAGATGAACACAAGAGCAAAATTAAAGTTCTTAATCCAAATTTAGGACTGGATTAAGATCTTGAAAACATATATATGTTACAGTGCAAAGTTAGTGATGTCCCCCCACTCTACCCCAACAGTGAACTAATACCATAGTCCTGTTTTTCCTTTAAGGTAAAGATGGAATTAACCCTTCATGAGGATTAAAAAAAAACCCCACAGAACAAACCCAAAACCAGCAGCCCTGGGGAGGATTAAGGGCTGAGGCAGTAAGACTGGCCATTGCCCCAGGTCCTTTCTCGGGATGCTCCAGCTTCTCCTGGCTGGCCTTGTAGTTTCTATTTTTAAGCCTTCATTCTCTATATGAACATGAATAGTTCATTGTTTGACCTAAGAACAGCAATTGTGGAATGTGAAAGACTTAACCAAATTTTTATATATATATATATTTTTAGAACATCAGTCATGCCAACTATGTTAACCAGAGCTTTGTCTGATGTGGGATGGATTAATTATATATTCTGTTTGAACTCTCTGTTGCTCTGCTGTAGGTTCTCCTGCTTACTGCCCTGCTGCCACGAGTCCTAACGAGAGGTAAACTGCCAGGGACTTCAGGAGATGGGAGCCACAGCAGCTGGAAAGCAAGGAAGTAATTTCTGCTATACAGGAGAGATAGTGTCAAAAAGGTGAATTCCAGCCAGTCCAGTTACATCTGTTACCTCTAGTCTGGAATGATGCTGGAAATGGTTGGAATCCGTTGCTTAAGAAATCTTTCATTTCACTAATTGTGAAGTCTCTGCCTGCCTAATGTAAAGTTAACAACACAACTTGGCTGAAGTGCAACACGATCACTTCAAATTTACACACTTGTCAGTTTCAACACTTGACTTTTATTGCTCTATTAACATTTTAAACTTTTTAACGAGGCTCTTATCTAACTAGTCTTTGATATCACAGCACCCTGTGAAGACAAATTAGTTTGGCTTACCCCAAATATTAGAGAACACACTCAAAATAATTTAAAGCCCTATTAGGCCAAAAACATGTCATGTAAGAATAGATAATGCTTACTGCCAAGCTACATTAAACAGTTTGCTCCAGAATTGGCTGCCTAACTGGCTGCTCAGCATTTTAGCAGGAAAAGAGTCCGCATTCTAATAAACATTATTATCAGCTACTGGGTGTGGCAGGAATCACACGGTGCAGCAGGTAACTGGGGCGAGCTCCACTGCTGCAATCTTGGCTAAGATGGCAGAAATTTTTTAGCAGGATCTGTTGCAATAGGACAAGGGGGCTTTAAACTCAAAGAGGGAAGATGTAGACTACATAGAAGGAAGAAATTTTTTAGAGGGTGATGAAACCTCCCTGTGGGCCCAGGTTGCCCACAGAAGTGGTAGATGCCCTATCCCTGGAAACATCTGAGGTCACGTTGGTTGGGGGCTCTGAGAAGCCTGATCTAGCTAAAGATATCCCTGCTCCTTGAAGGGAGGGGTGAATAAAATAGCCTTTAGATGTCCCTTCCAACCCAAACTATTCTATGGTTAGAAATTCAGTTGAGGTTATTTTGTTTGAATGCTTCTGTACCCATAAAGGTCCGGATTTGACTGTAGTAGCTTGTAATTCAGTGCTATAGTCTACAGTTTTTTCCAGATGAGACAGTCTGAAGATGATGTCCATGTTCTGAACCTCATTCTGGGATATCCCTCACAGTGTGTGTCCATCTTCATGTTGATTATTCCAGCCTATAAGGTAGTCACAGGTGACTTTGATTTGAAAGCAAGACAGCAGCTACATTTCTAAGCATGAGTGATGGTGCCATCAGCAACTGAACCTTCCTACCAGTCAAAGGGAGAGCTCAGACAGCACTTTTTTTCTTTTTCCTTTTACATTTGGATCTCTTTTGGACTTTTTACTGCTAAAACACATGTTTACAATGTTCCTGGGGAGTACTTTTACTATTGCACAGTTGCAAGGTTCAAGTTAACCCTGAAAGCAAACTGCTCAGAGGTAAAGCTCTGGGGAGAGTTCATGAGCTAATTACAAAGGCCAGTTATGAAGGTTGATGCAAAAACGCTCAAGCCGGATCTACCACTAAAGAGATACCAAAAGAAAAACCAAACTGTTCTTACTGCCTGATTATCAATCTGCATCTTAAAATAACCAGCCGTGGTAGTAAATGGGCTGCAAGTCAGCTCCTCACAGGACACATGCACACTTCACCTTGTTGCAGTTACATCAGAGAGAGCAACTCCTTCCCTCATCCTCCAACATAAATTAGCTCATCTTTCCTGATGGCCTTTGCAGAAATTACAGACTCCATGCAAGACTGACGACAGAATTCTCAAAACTCAGGAAAAAAAAAATCTGAGTATTTAAAAGAGTTTGCTCAACAGGTCTCTTAACATACAGGGGACTAGAAGAGACTACCCAACGTATTGTTTAGGAAATAGCACTGTTTAACTTCTAGCTTACAAGGGACAAATAAAGGAGAAAACACATCTTGTGTTCATCTTTGACTTCTGTCATTCTCATCCATAGTCCCGACTTCCCAAACCTTGCTCCTCGGCCCCATCTTTCTGTAGCACCTCATTTTCTTGTGCCCACTCACAGCATTAACAGGCACTGACAGGCGTGAGAAACACGCCTACAAAGACCAATAGCAGCACACGGGGCAGGTATGTGTGATGAAATCAGTGATTTAATGTGCTTTAGGTAATTAATGTGCATTGTATGTATCTTACCTGGAAAATTAATCCCTCAGACGGAATGGCTAAGCCTTTTCCCAAAGGAACACCACTGGCCATAATCAACCTCAGATAATGAGCAAGGATCTCCTAACTCTACCCAATTCTAAAAATAAATTCACTCTCAAGAACTCAAGTGCAGAGGTGCATTCATGAAGGGCAGATGAAGAGAGAGGGATGTTCTTTTACTCATTTTTGGCACCAAAGTTTTTTTTAAAAAGCTGTCTTCCACAGTTCAGTTTTTGCTTCCTAACATTTGGAGACAAACCCAGTAAGTGGGGAGAAAGGGGAAAAAGCCTAGACGTGTCTTCCAGCAAATACATCTGGTACTCCACACCTCTTGGATCAGAAATATTGTTGGACTGATCCAACGATATCTTCCCCACTTCAGTCACAGCCTCTCTACATTTTAATGCATTACTTTCAGCATCTTAGTATTTTTTTTTTTTCCATTAAAAACCCATGGCTGAAGTCTTACTGCCTTTCCAGTGCTAAAGACTGTTAAAGTAACTCTTGAGCTTCCTTGAGAGATGAGGATTTCTAAAGCTTTTTTTTTTTTGCATAAATATTAGCTTTATTGGAAAATAGTTCACTTAACCAATCAGATTAACACACACCAAATTATTCTAGTTAAAAACAAAACAAACTAACCTAAAATGCTTTGGAAAATAATCTGCTTCAGTTACAGTAGCAAACACATCATGGTAGCCTGAAACAAGTACTTTGGGGGCGCCTTCGTCAGCTGACAGGCAATCCATTCATGTAAACACAGAAAACACCCTGTAATATCTCTATGAATGTACCTGGAGTACACAGAATTGGGTTTTCTTTTGAAAAATCTGTATAGAAATATGCACAAAACATTGGTTTACATATAGTTACAAGTTACGTAGATGTTTATATGATGGTTCATGCTTTTTATCCATATATTTTAATTTACAGAGTGTGCATTAGAACTAGAACTTTCTTAAAGATGTACATTGTAATTATTTTGTCCACATTCAGGATAACTGCACTAGAAATCTGCACACACACAAGTCAAATCTTTAATGGTATCCAGAACTCTGCATAAGCTGCATTTTTATAGCATCTGCAGAGATCATTGAAAGGCACCAATTCTTAAGATAACAAGTCAAGACCACAGTTAAGGTTTTAGATCTAAAAGAGAGGCAGGAACTAAGATTAAAATTTTGTTACTAGATAATCCAAAAGGTATCAAAATAATGAAACAACTCTTCTCTGAATCAACTTTAAAAATACATTTCAGATTTGTTGAGAGTTTAGGTTCGAGTTAATTCTTCAGTAAAGAACCAGAGCACAAGCCTCAATCTAACTTGAATCTTAAATACAGAAAGAATTAACATGCATAAAAGCATACATGTGTTATTTGTTCAAAACTGTTTTCAATGCACTGTTAATGCCACTGCATGTCAGAACCCATTCCGTATTCAGTTCTGTGGCTCGTGGGATATGATCACTCTGATGTCACGCTATCGGTGGTGTTTATTTCCATTTTAATAAGATTTTCTTCTCTGCACAGCTTTTGATAATCTGTAGCTCTATAATGCCGCGACTCAGCCTGGTCACAAGCCATTTAATGGCCATTCTGGACACGTCCTTCAGGAGTACTTCAAATATTTTACTTTAAACTGCCTATTAAAGATGATACCGCCTTCACAGAGCAGAACAGAAAGCTATACATCAATGGGACAGGAAGACATAAAAAGGTTAAATCATGAACTTCAGGAGAGAATGAAATCAGTTTTGTAACTATCAAAATAATTAACATTTGTGGTAGGCTGTACTCTAACTAAGGCCTAGCCATAAAGGGTTTGAACCTTCTCTCCAAAGATTAGCAACTGCCAGCTCACAACATTTAAGTTGCCAAATGACCTTCAGGCAGGAGCAGCAGCATTTTTTAGGACCAGCTGAGTAAAACAAACGGAGAGATGTTCGTGAACAGAAAAGGACCAATACCCAAGACTGGAAACATGCTGGCCACAGCTAAATTCTACATGAACACTGCTAACTCATGCACTTCTACTTCAAAAGGAATATACAGCACAAAGTTAACTACAGTATCCAAACTTACATAATACACCTTCACAAACCTTGTTTTACAGCTCTGTGTGAATGGCTATACTTTGCTTCATAGTAACAACCTTAAGATTAGAATCCAAATAAATGAAAAAAAACTTGGGGAGGGCTTAACATCAACTGTTAGAAAACAGAGACAAGACATTACAAAAATGGGGAAGCCAAGACCATACACAAAATCTTAGTGTTCGTACTGCTTTTTGTATCTGTCTTTCGTAAGTCTGAAAATGGTTTAATTACAAAACTTTAGGTAGAAAAATAACTGTCGATCTCGTCTACACGTGCTAACATGTACTAGTATCAATTGTTTAGTCAAGATACAGTGCAATACCTCTTTGAAATAAGCTGCAAAGAGTCCACAGAGAGGGCAAGAGTACCTCACGCCTGGCGCTTCAGGAGTATTTTATTTATTCATGGCGGTAAGTCAGAGCAGCTACTGACTCCAAATGGAGCCCAACTTAATTCATGTTGGCTTCAAGCGCAGCCAACGTCCTTGAGATGAGGCAAGCCAGAAGCAACAGTTATCTAGGCCTCAAGGAACTTTTCCTACGCCTTCAGGACACAAATCTTAAATATGATCACAGCGTTTTCATCCAATAAAAGAATAAGCCGAAGAAAGAAAAATAAATGTAAACCAAGTTTATTTTGCTTTTAAGTAGTGTTCTTTAAGCACTACAGCATGGTAAACAATGTAAATTAGTATAAGTCATCTCAAAAGCCAGAGGTTGTTTTTTTTTTTATTATTTTATGAGTTGTTAAAAAGATGCAGCCTATTCTAACAGGATAAATATTTTAACCATTTCACTTCGAGTTAATGAAGGCTCACAAATGAGCAACACTCCTCATTGAGGAAAACAAAAAGCTGTTGTCGACAAAGCGACAGCACACACACAAAAACAAAAGAACTGTGTAAAAATAACTAACTGTACTGTGTTCCCATACTCTTTAGAAGTTGCTTTACAATGGGATGATATGCACACGATCTTGCTGCAAACTTGCCATACAACTTGCAAATACACGTAGCCTAGCCTTACCACTCAGTCCAGAAAGCTGCTAACTCATCAAAACAAATGCAGCACTATAATCTTCTGCTTAACAATTAATTCAATCTGTTTTACTCATTACCTTTTCTCCTAGACTGCAGGACAGACCAGAAAGAAAATGATCCCGAATTAAAAATTGATACTCTTACAGGAAATTGTATTATTTCGCAATATAGTCTTTTACAAGTTATGTTTTGCCTATTTTCCCCTTAGCCACAAAATGGGCATGAAGTAATTACTTTGAAAATGCCTTAATTTTCAACTTCATGCAAATCTAAATAAAGATGACCAAACAAAAGCTTAAACAATGGAAGGATATTTCACAGAAAATTTCTTATACAAAAAACACATAAGAAAAAGGGCCACTAGGTGACATTTTAATTTACAAATTGGCATCATTTTGGTCAACAAATATCCAAGTGCTGTTTTCTTCTATCACAACAAAGTAGCTGTACAGAAAGAAAACCGCAAAACTTGTTTTATTATTTATTCTTTTTTAATCGCACATCTCCTCAGGAATTTCATGTGGATTAAGGATGCCAGGTACAGACATCTGAAGTTTATGCTTCTCCTCTTGAGCCTGCCGAAGGGCTGTTTCTCTTTCCTCCAAGAATAAATCTGATGTGTCTTCACCTGCAAATTCCTGTATAATTCATATAAAATCATTAGTTTCACGTCAAGTGCTTTAGGCAGAGCAGTAAGCTTCCAAAACGATACAGAAAACATCCTCCCTTTGCATTCCCTGCCAGGCTATTTGCTTGTTTTGCTTTCTGTTCCCAAGGTCAGAATTAATATAAAGGAATGTAAAATATTTTAAGATTTTCACAATGTGTTACAGAGTAGGATGCTACAGTAACCCAGAGTTTGGAACGTATCACCGTTAAAGCAGCACCATTACAACTTTGAAATACCTGACACTTGCAGCCTAAAAACTAGTTGTTTAACAAACTCTCCCTACAAACTCTTCCTATCATCTTCAGAAAAATAAAAGCGTAGCATTACTCTGGAAAATTTCCAAGTCTCAAGTAGAACTGAAACCAAGTCTGGTTAAAAATCAACTTGCTTTGTTTCCAATTTAGAGTTAAGTTTTGCAGCCATCTCAGACATATGAATTGTCTGCATGGCATAAAGCACAAGTGATGACATTTAAGCACTAACTTATAAAATCACACTGAAATGGATTATATGATACACCAGGGGCACGCAAGCCATTTCACAGTTCTTGCTACATTTAGAACAGCTGCAAAATAACTTGTGTCTCCTAAATGAACACGGAATGAGCACTGTCCAGGTCTTTTCCAACAGTATCACCATGATGAATAATCATTTTTCATGCCTTGGAAAAAGCATGCCAAACATACCTTGATTTGGACCAGGAAATCCCTTAAGTGTTCCTTGAAGGCAGGAATATCCTGGTTTAAACTGAAGAGTCCCGTTACAAACAGCTTAACCTGGGCACTAACAGCAAACACATCCATCAGTATCACAAGACCTAAGAACCCACTTCAAAGTATTAAAGAATCGTGGCTTAAACACACTTACTCTTGCAGGTGAGGAAACGCAGATTTGAGAAGATTAGCAACATACTCTTGAATAAACATTTGGTTGTTCAATGGATTTCCAGGGTTTAATGGAGTACTTATTTTTCCCTCTTCTACTAAGTTGAACATGTACGCAAGGATTGATGCGTGCATTGTCAAACCTGAACAGATCCAAGTTATACACATGCAGTTATTAATCATAACAGGATGCAGAACATCTAACATAACAAGATGCATATATATATATATATATATATGCATTCTTACCAGCAGTGTGTGAGGTGTCTGTTACAACTGAGAAAATGTGCTGAAGTATATCACAGAAATACGTCTGGTAGAAACTCTGGGCAGCAGTCTCTTCTTGTGCAACGTTCTGTAGTAGAGTATAAAGTATCTGAAGTCCTGGAAAATAGGCATGAAAAAACTAAGTTACCAATAGGACAATGTCAAGACCTGCGTGTGTATTTTTGCCTTTTCCAAACGATAGAAATATTCCAAGAAATTCTTAAAGGCACCAAAAAGACAAGCAGTACATAGTGTGTGCAATGATTTTCTCAGACATTTCTTCAAGTAGCCACTAGAGGGCCATCTCCATGCTGCCATGGCACCGTGGCATGCCTCTTACTTGCATTCTTAGGTGACAGAAGAATAAAGAACCAATCACACTTATTGGTAATAATGAAGGTGAGAGAGACCCTCTACCAAAAGAAGTGTTTGCATATTTAAGAGAACAAGATGTTTCAATTCTTACAATTACATGAAAATGTAAATTACTAGGTAAAACGCAAGTATTCCAAATGCTGATACAAGACAAACGGCAAAGAACGTGTGGCTTCAGGAAAACATTATTTTTTATCAAGACAGCACATAGAGCTGTAACGCCCACTTTAGCAGCAGTGAGCTGTTACATCAGTTTGGCCAGTTCAGGAAAGCTCTAGCCCTCATGGAAAAGCAAGCAAGCAGGAGTGAAACAGCAGCCAAATATTTCAGGCTGTTACTCTACACCTGGCCAACAACTTGAAGCTGAGACCACAGAACATTGTTCTTGTGCAAATGCAGTACATAAATCATGTGACTAGCATGCTAAGGTTGACTAAAAAAAGAATATGTAAGAAAACAGCATTCTACCAGAAAATATCTGATACTGCAAATGGAGCCTGCATTTTAAACACTTGCATTTACCTGTATCTGCAACATTTCTCATGGTATGTTTGAAAGCCCAAATAATAGAATCCAGAACAAGTTTGAACTGTGCAGGTGGAATGGCCAGGAACGCTGGGAAGCAATGAGAATTTACAGCCTGGAGTAGCAAGAAGAAGTTTGTTCTATGTTCAGGATATTCTTCAAAGTCCTAGAAGGAGGGAGGGGAAAAAAAAAGTCAATTTTCCTAAAGGTCCATCATAAGATCTTGCATTAAGTAGAGTCAATAGCTGACAGAAAACCATCTAGATTCCAAGTTTAAAGTAACCTTAAATGCAAAAGCAAAGGTTCCATTTCCCAGCAAGCTTTTCCCCCTGAATTTCACCCACGAGAGCTCGGTAAGACAATCTTCTAGTTACCCAACAGTGACAGGCTGGGACATGTTCTGTCAGAACACAACCTTACTCGCTACTCAGTCCACAGACAGGGTGGCAGATGGTCTCGGCACTGGGTAAGCACCCACACTGCTACAGGGGTACAACTCCTTACCCCCTATTGCAAAGTAGCACTAATTCAGCTGGTAGCGCTCAAGTATTATGCACACACACATTACACACTATAGCCTAAGAACTGCATTAGCAAGGAAATATTCAAAATGACTGATCAGTATTTATATTCATAAATTTTAAGTATTTATTAATTTTAGCAGTTAGTCCCAAACTAACATTTGACTGACATACACTTCTGCTTCCAGAAGCATGATGTTTCAAGTCCCCAGAACAGAAAAATTACTAATGACTTAAGAGCTGAACAGAGAAATTTAAGGCAATGACATCTAACCAGAGCACCAGACTTCAAAACAAGTTTGAGCAGAAATTACTTCTTTCAGTCACTTTATGACTGAAAAAAAACCGGGGAGATGGTCCAAAAGACACCACATATGGAAATGATATCCACAGAAAAGGCATGAACCCCCACTTAATTTCCATAAGATGAAGGCTGTGTGCTAAACTCTCGTGTTCTCTACATACTGGCTCCCTTCATTGCAAGAAAAGGATGTCTTTCACTTCGTACCAACAGCCAAGACTAGTACACTCATAAAACCCCCCTTTTTTTTTTTTGATCTTCAGTCACAAGGGAGATGCCTTACCCACTCCCAAATATAAATACCTTGTTGATCATATTTAATGTGCACTCAAAAACAGCATCAAATATCTGAGGTATTTCAGCAGTAATGTGTCCACCCAGCTTGTTTACAATGATGGCCATAGTACTCAGTACTTCAGGTTCTCTAGCAGCTGGAACATTTCTCTGGTAGTCAATGAGAACTGCATCCAACAAGGGAGGAACAAAGTTTTCGGCTACCTAATTGAAAGAGCAAACCACGGTCATAGCAACACGATTATTGAACAGCATAAAGTTTATAGCAAAGTTCAGCATTTATTTACAGGAGATACTTTCCCTAAGGAAACCGAAATACGCTCTCATGAACACACACCCCCTCCTGTATCCATCCAACTAGAATAGGATTCTCTTAAGACCTCCTCGATCCCCTTGAAGATTACTCTCAGCTAAAATTAACTGAAGTATCTCAAATGGACCTCAGGCTTACCTCTGTATACTTTCACCTTTGTATTTTACAGACCTCCTGAAGGAAATTCTTGTGACTGACTGATTCAGTCAACAGAAAAAACAAAACTTCCTAGTTCTGTATTACAAATTATTCATATAAAATGAACCTACTTACCATCTGAGGATCATTGGACCTGCTCACCCAGCCAGAAATTAGTTTTAAAGTTTCCCTTTTTACAGTCCTCATACTTCTAATCAAGGGCTGCTTTGTTACCATTTCACCTGAAAGGTTTTAAAGCTTCAGTTAATTGGGTAAAGTAACAAAAAGATTAACTTAAATTGAATCACAAAACACAGAATGCTTGACGTTTATATCCAAAGACTACTAAAGACTTCTTATGCGTACTGTGCAAATAAAAAAATCCCAACCTGCCCGTTCTAGCCCCGTAGGTCCAAGCTGCCATTTAGCATTACAGAACTACCACTGGCAGTACCCTACTTACCAAGTTCAAAAACAAAGCCACACCTTACTTTGCAAGTAAGGGAAATCACATATATTCACTTAACCAATGGACTGAGCTTACATCTGTTTCTCATCAAGCGATGAGGGAGAGAACAAGGAAGTTCCTCATTTCATCCAAGAGAAATAATCCTTCCACTTGCCTTTGCGTGGAAAGGCCACACTTATCCTTAAGAAGACTTATCCTTCATTCAGTTGCTTATCCCCAAGTCAATGTAGTCTCATCAGTGAAACCTGATCTAATTAACTGCACAGCCATACAGCCATTACGGTACGTGCAGCCAGGAGAAGAAAGGTAGGGTGGCTCGTGCTGCCAGAGCCTTCTCCAGCCACACAGAACCAGTTGTGAAAACAGGCTCTGAGGCAACAGCAGTCACTGCAGGTACTTGCTGATCAAGTGGCACACCAGGACCACAGTCCCAGCAACTGCCTCCCAAACTGCTCTGCTGCTTCTGACAAGGACAAATTCTGGCCACCAGAGCTGCAGAATCAAAAGGTATCCATTTTTCAGCTGACTTTATTCTGAATTCTCAGAAGCTACTTCAAGGTAAAACTGCTGCTCAGCTAACAAGTTGTATTTAACATTCCCATTTCCAAATATCATCATCTGCCCTGGCAAGAAAACCGGTCATAACACAGAATTCAGTAACAGACTCATTTAATCTTGTAATGAACTACTACAGAAGCACATTCTCTACTGAGATACCATAGGCCTATTTTATCTAGTAAAAATAGGTTAGGTAATTCCTTCCAATGATTGCAAGCCTGGTTTATCATGACTTTCGGGCATTTTTATCACACTTACATTCCTGTAATAAAGCTATTTAGTAACACAGTATCATACCAAAACTCTGCCAACACCTTTTGAAAAAGTGAGATTCAATTTAAAGATAATTTTTAAATATTCAAAATCAGACTAAGCTAAAAGCACACATACTACAACTTTTTCTCAGGAAGACGCCTATTAATTTTAACTAAGTATCTACAGTGTTTGCATCTTTATTAAACTTTCTTGTTTATAGGTGTTTTTTCTTCCCTCTAAAATCAGTTCTTTATATGAATAAAACATCTGGCTAACAAAAAAAAATAATCTAAACTAGCACTTTCAGTCTTTCTCCACTTTCCCTAACAATAAAATGAACACAGTAAAATTTGCCTAATTGGAATGTATTCTGAAACCTGATGACATAGACTGCTAACCCCCATTTTCAGGAAGAACATGGAATTTCTTACCGTTAGCCTGAATAGCTGCAGAAATATTTTCACTTAGGCACTTGTACACATTCAGCATATCTAAATAAATTCTTCCAAGCTGAATCACAAAGGGGTGGCCAACTGCTTTACACGCTCTTACATTGGTTTTCAGAATGCTACCGAGCTGCTTAACTGTTTCAGGATCCTTTAGAATATCAACATTCTGTTGAAAAAATTAAGAGTCCGTTTTGTTTAGTGAATAAAACTAACATAGTTTATTAGTTGTAATAGCTTCATATTTTGAACTTTTCATAGTTCAATATGAAAGTGTGTAGGGTAATGAAAGTGAATGTATGAAAGTGTAGGTAAGTTATCTTATAGAGTATTAAAAGAACATATCACTGAAATTTACAGACTTTGTATATACTGCTGTTTACCTCATGGCACTTGCCACTACCACAGAGTTTGGATAAAACTTCAGTTGATCTGAGTCAGCTTTTCTGCAAAAGTAATTTTGCTAGAGTGATACAGGCATTATTGTCCAAAGGCAGTATGTTCTTGTTCTATGAGAAGGCAGTATGTATATTCTATGATCAATGCTTATAAATACTGAAAGGTCAAGAGGATGGGCCCAGTCTTTGTTCAGTGATGCCCAGGGATAGGACAAGAAGAAATGGGCACAAATTTGAATATAAGAAGTTCCATCCTAAACATGAGGAGGAACTTGTTTCCTTTGAGAGTGGCAGAGCACTGGAATAGGCTGCACAGAGAGGTGGTGGAGTCTCCTGTGCAACATGCACTGGGTGGACCTGCTTTGGCAGGGGGGTTGGACTAGATCTCCAGAGGTCCCTTCTGTGATTGTTTTAATAGGGAAGCCAGAGTGAGAAAAGTAACTCAAGCTTGCTTAAGTTTCAGGAGCTCAATTAATTACATTAACTCCAAATGGATTTATCTCTTGTGCAGTACAAGACTGTTGTTCTTTAACGTGTGGAGATAAAGTACTTTGAAAAGACAAAGAAATGCAAGATAGAAGTAAAAAATAAAGATATTCTTTAAAATAATAATGGAAAAGGACAAAGAACGAACTGTTAGTAAAGCTCACGACAGCTATGTACACTTCACATCACACCATGTGAAGAATAAACCCAGGGTAAGAGAAACATGTAGCAGGTTTTCTTTGCCTGAACACAGAATACACTTAAAATTTATGAGCTTACTTTTGTTGCCTGTTGAATGATGCTGTCCCATACTTGATTAGGTAGCAACATGTATTTTTCTATTAGATGCTCCTGCACAGATTGGTCCGTCTGTGCCCCAATCATGTAGCCTACTGCTTCATAGAATGTATGCACCTGATTGGGACAAACAAGTCAAACAGAAAGGTTAGAAGGAGTAAGGAAAATTGTACACTATTCTCCACCAACAAACAGTGAAAGCTGAAAACAAGCTTCACGGTCTAAATATCTTTTTCCCCTCTTGACTTGGTAACGCTAACACTAACAAAGAACTAAGGAGTACAATTCAAGCCTTGAAAGCCACTACATTTCAATATGAAGTAACTTTTCATTAGTCTTTAGGAATTATCCACAACCCCGACTTAAACGTACCTGTTGTGGCTGAAGGTCACAGATGATTGTATTAATGTTGTTCAGGATTTCATCAATAAACGGCATGACCTCTCCCACTTGAACCTGAACAAAATGTCGGCGGCATTTTTGTGCTATTTTTATGAAGGTATCACAAGCCATGTCCTGGACGCCATCATGGGTTTCTAAATTAAATCAAGTCAGTTACTGCTTGCATTTTCCCCCCATACATGTGCATGTATGGGCATCAATTTTAATGTTGTTAACAAGTAAACTGGCAAGTAAAAAATCAGATGATTACCATGCATAAATTCAAACAGCTTGTTGACTACAGTCTTCAAAAATTTCCAGTGAGCTCTCAAAAACCGTGGGTATTGACCTACTATATACATTATATTTGATGCAATTATGGCTTTATTGTCTTTTCCTCGCTTTTGTTCACAGAGTCCCAGGAGATCCTACAACACAACATATTTTTAGTTTCCACTCCAAGTTTGTCCAGTTCAATTAAAAGATGAAGCATAAAAATCCTATGAGGAGCCATATTAAAATAGAGGAAAGTGGTTACCATCATCAAGTTCAATGTCCAAATAAACAACAAAACCCTCAAGTAGGTTAAGATTGAGGTAGTTTAAGTTTCAACCAAACGAGAAACATCGTGTTTTCAGCTACAGAATTTCCGTTTTCAACGTATCTAAATATTTCTGTATGGAGGACTTCAACAAGCCTCACAGCTTTTAATGATGATCAAGCAGTTGATATCAATATAGATTCTACATCAAATAAAAGAAATTAAACCTTCTGTGTGGTTTTATATGACTTGTTAAAGTCCATTACTCTTGTAATAAAACTGTTCTGTTCCTGCACTCTTTCCATACACATATTTACAAAAATTCACTTTGATCAATGAATATTGGTAAAAGGCAAAATAGCAAGGTGCCAGCTAGTTAAAAGCATGGGCTATTTTGCCACTTTCCTTTATTTTGTTTCCAGTCCCCTTCCACCTCTTCTGCATCCCCAAAGAAAAATACTTCATCATGAACTAAATTTTATCCATTAAGTTTTAACAGTGAAAAAGCTATTTGGATTAATGCATTGCTCATGACTAAAGAATTTACCAGCCATAAATTCAGGATATAAGGTAACTCATTAAGGTATTCTTACAACCTTGCTTGCTGTACAAGGTAACTTACTAAGAACAGACAGCAATATTTTTGTAAACTTAGTTTCTTGAGCATGAACTAACAAGTGTGACAAAGCTATTAGTTTTGCATCATGATACCTTAATTACTGTAACAAGGAATCTTTTTTCATCTTCTTCATGCATTGCTCCACTGATTGAGCCTATAGCCCAACACAAGGTATTCAAATTTTTCCACGACCATTCTGTTCCGTTCACTTGATTGTGAAGTTTTTCAGTCATAATTCGCTCTGTGTCTGCATAATCCAGATGCGTAAGATAAACTGAAAGACATCAACATTGAACAAGCACATTTTAAAGCAACAACCTGGATCACAACCCCATAGGCAAAGTTACATTTGTTTCAAGAAAAATAACCAAGTGATGTGAAATGTCTAAATCAACAAATGTCTGACGTACCAGTCAAATAAGTGAAGTTGCCAAGTTAAATTATTAACAAAAGGCATAAATACTGATAGGTCTATAGCGAGTATGGGATTGGCTGCCTATGGAGGACATTATATGGAGTGTAGGAAATCAATCAATCAGTTTTCTTCTGCTCTTTTTTTCAATGTCATTAAATCTTCTAGTTGCAATATCCCACCATTATAATGGAGATGGTCCTCCTAAACAAACCTAGGTGGTACGGCTCAAGTATCACAACTCAGACACTTCTATCAGCCCTTAACAGCATTAGTGTCTCAAATATAATATTCTACATCTAAGGCCAGATTCAGAAAAATATTTTACTGTGCTACGGAATACAGCTTCCATCACGTTCTCACTGTTTTGGGTTTGGTTTTTTTTTGGTTGTTGTTTTTGTTTTCCAGTGTAAAGATAACGCACTATAGTCAATAGTTAACAGAAATCAAACACTACCTTAATCTGCATTTCCATATAAATAATCCTGTATCTGGACATACTACTAAGGCTCAGGACACACAATAATAATCTTAATACATTAAACATTTAATACAATAAATCAATGAAAGGAATTTATGTTCCATATGAGAAGATATTAGAACACTAACACTGGCTGTACCTACACCACAACTATCAAGGTGAGAATAAAAAAAAAAAAACTAAATCCACAAACACTCTGCATCACACAGCTTTTTCCCCCCCCAATTCCTAACTTACCAACCTGTCTAACACTCAGCGTTCCCTTAAAGCATTTGCATTTGATAGAAAAATTGTATTGAAGGTTTGGTGTCCTAAATATGCGACAATTCCAACCCCCCTCCCAAGTTGCAGTTAGGACTCCGAAATTTTTTTCTTACCTCAAAAACCTAAGTTATCACTACAATATATAGGGACTGTCAATTCACTGATAAATGGTCATAGTTGAACATGAGACTTCTAATACACACACTAAAATTAAAATATACTTGCTACATTAAATGCTATTGAAATACTGATTCTGGTGTTCTTCAGTGTGCCCAAAGCTTTTCCTTTCACTAATGATCACTTTATCCACACAGTAATTCAGATCATAAGCTAACATCCTGTAACAGGCACACTGCTCGTGCAGCTGCCCACACATACAGCACAAAAATACACTTACCCAGTGTTTCTCTCATATTTTTATACAAGTTTATGGAATCTGTGTCTTTCATGAATTCTCGTACTACTTCCCCTTGATCATTTTCCACAACTAGGACTTCTTCAGGTTTAGCCATACGACTAACCATTAGCAACCGAACCTGTATGTCACAAAGCAAAGTTAAAACTGAATCAAGATGTAACATGAAAACACACACATGGATGTTTCCAGGGCAGTCCGACCCACATAAAGGGTATATCCAGCACTTCATGAGATTTGTGCTTATTATTCTATAGAGACGCGTTAACTAAAAAGCCATAAGAATAGGCTTATTCTTAATGCCCCATTAAGAATAGAGCCTGCTGATTTCCCTCTCTCCATGAACAAGTTGAGTAGCTAAAAAACCCCAAACCTATGAAGTACACTATCAAGAGCTTCAAAATGTGTATGTCATATTAGGGGGTCTTTTTTTAAAGACCACTTTTTCCATACACTTTTTTTCCCCTCCAACTGTAACACTCCAGCCTTTACCTGTCAAGAACCAGTTTAAATTTTTTTTTTAAATTAAGTCTTACATTTGTAATAAGTATGTTAAAAAAACCCTGAAACATAATATTAATACTCCTGTCATATACTGGTAGAATCTTAAAGTATTTTCACAATTACAGCAAATTAAATAACTAGAGTTGCATCAGTTACCAACTACTCAAAACAAGAGAAGTTGTCTTATGTCACTCCTTACATGAAGCAAAATCCCTAATTCAGGAATATTATTTAAGTCTTTGCAGTACTTTACTTAAGCATTGGATTACCTTGGACAATACAGGCAAATAAAGCTGCCTTCTTGGAGGAACATCAAAGTGTTGACTTCCCGAAAGCAATGGAGAAGCAGAGGTTGAAAATGGACTTTCCCTGTAGAGCTCAGCAGCTAAATGATTCCAATATTCAAGACAAATCTTGAAAATTTCAGTTTCTTCAACTTCTGATACCAATAGCATATAATGAAGAGCCTGGAAAAGTGTTGTTTAAACATCCAATTACAAATTATTTCTGAGATAAAACCACATTGCTTCAAGTGCAGTTTCCAAACATCGATAAAATGCCAAATTAACAGACCTAATTTCGGAACAGGAGGCATTAACGTTGCAATGACATTACTTACAAGTCAGAGTTGTGACCAGCTTTTCAAAGCATGTAGCAATTCTTAAATCTAAAGTAGGCTAAAAGAGCCTTAAAAACTGCCATAGCCAAATCAGACTGTTTGTAGATTATCAAACTCTCAGCCTCTGGTGCTTCTGCAAGGCATTTTGTTCTAGAGCCTCAAAAAAACTCTCAGTCTGTTTCAATGAGTGCTACTCTCAAGGCTATTTATTACTGCTTTGTTGTTCTGGATCCTTAGACCCTGAAGAACTGAAAGCAATAAAAGCCATCCTGCTCAACTGCTTTCCCCAGCAGTTGTCTACCAGGACACCTTCCTGACAGAACAGCCACGGAGAGACTGAGAAGGGAAGGCCACTGATGCAATTCTGACAGACCAAGATACCAACCACAGAAGAACTAAGTAGACAAACACTTTTTTTGCCCAGCTTATCTTTCAGTCCTCTGGTGAAAGACATCAAAGCAACAGCCCACCAGCAAACAGAATGAAACAATGAAACTGAAACATAGCATAGATACTACAGCAACTCAGAGCAAGGACATGATTCAGCAGCTGTAGCTACAGTGTCAAAACAGCCATATATTAGTTTTACACATATCAATTTTTATAATAACTCATATAGCTTCCTTTGTGAGGCTACACAGCTCCAGTGAATTCCTGGAACAGTTTCAGAAGATCTGATCCATCCAAAGTGCAGAAATAAAGAGGTAAGAATGACACAGATCTTTAACTGTGTAACTATGGTCTATTACACTGCAACTTACAAAAGTGAGATTGGGCACTCCTTTTCAGCCAGCCTAGGAACTTTGTGAAGCATTTCAACATCCCATACAACACTCACAGTCATTCAGAATTGAATTTTGTAGATGTCAGCTTTAAAGAAGAATTTAACAAGAGGGGAAGCCAACACCTAAAAACTGCACTCCAACTTACACCCAATTGCACCAAACACACAACAGCATTTACACAAGTCTTCCTAATAAAGCCTCAACAGAAGTAGAAGCTTGAGCTCTGCTCCCTCAATTCAGTTATTTTGAAAGCTTACTACTTGCAAGCTCAGGAATTATTTGGGAACTGATGATAGTTGTTCTCTTTAAAATAAAAAAAAAGTTATACTCCTCTTAGTCCATCTTATAAATGAGCTACAATTTGGTATTTGCAACCAACTAATTTACATACATTTATGTGTAGGGGGCTACCTCCCGAAGAAGCATATTGAGAATACTAGCTGGAAGACAGACCAGAATTCAGATGGACATTTGTCAGGTCCAACCTAATCCACCTGCAAGATGTTTTTCTCCCTCTGTCCCAGGGCAGTCCCTCACCCTGTCACCTCCGTACCTGCACCGGGCTCGACTCTGGGCACAGGCAGGGGCATTTCAAGGGGCTATAGAGCCCTTGGAGCTCAGCAGTGAGGGGGGGCTAGCAAAAGTGTCACCACAGAACAGCTCACCCTCAGAAAATTTTTTATTCCCAATTAAAAACCACACAGCTGAAAACCCCCTAGATTTTGTAATCTAGCCTCACTATAGTGGTCACCAAGAATTTAAGCTTTTCCAACACTTCACGATTATCTGAATTCACAGTAATTTCCACAGATCCCAGTAATTTTGACAGTGAAGTTGCACTTCACTGTCTAAATTGAAAAGAATGCAGCTGTATCCAAGAAAAGAAGGGAACAAGCAGAGAGGAAGGACAACTGTAAATCTTATTCTCAGCAATTGCAGTAAGATAACCGATAATGGAGGCCTTTAAGTCCTCATCCAAGACCAGTCATTTGGTAGAACTCTGCCATTAAGTGTTACTGACACACAGAGTCTTTATTACATGGAAAAGATTATATTTAATGCCTTTCAGTCAAACTTTGCAAATTAGACAAGAAAAAACACCCGGATGTAAACGCTGAACTACAGCATGTGCTATACCCTAGAAACCAGCTTTGGATGCTGAATGAAAACACACAAGCTGCTTCACACAGACTGATGAGAGTCATCACAACACCTTCTCTATAGGAGAGTTAAACACAAAATAAGCTATGTAAGGACCCACGGAAAAAAAGTATATGAAATTATTTTAAAGAAGAGAGAGACAGACAGACTTATGGTCTTCAGACATTGTATTAGAAGTACGGGATCCCTGAAAACAGAGAACCATTGAAGCATACTTGGAAACAAAAACTTATAAAAGGGTTTCATGTGATTCACAAATGAAATGTGATGTGATTTCATGTGAAATCACAAATTCTGTGATTTACTAATTATGTGAAATAAATAGGAATTTTTTTTCCTCTTACCTGCTGTAAGTACAATTACCTAGAAATTGTATTACTATCACATCCTTTGTGTGAGAGGACACACTTGCTACATTTCGAAACTGGATAAACCAAGCCACTTACCTCCATTAATGTTTCCCTCAGATTTAATCTTTTTTCTATAAGTTGACCATGTTCCTTGAGGAATGTGCAGAGAAACAAACTGAGGTTCTGAATGAAGTTCTGTTCATCATCCTTTCCATTTGAGTACGCAAGTCGGATATTGGTATTTAAAGGAAGCATCTAATAAAAAGATTATAGACATAATCAAGAATTTTCCACTTTATGCATAAGTAGAACTACTATATATTGAGACATGTTTTGCTGTTTCAGCAAAAAAAGCTCTCTGCTCTGCCTGGCATCCCCTCTTTACATGGCTTAGAAAAGAGCCTTACAGTTCCCTTATATTATGCTTGAGCCCAAGATGAACAGAAAGGTGAAAGTGCAAACAGATAGGAAAGTTCTGATGCACTAAACCTTTCCCCCCCCCTTGGAACAGCAGCTTTAAACAAGGAAAGTATTTACTCCATCGCAGACATTTCCAATTGGCATCGGGCAAAGAAGTTCCAAAAATGTGTTTGTTACCTGCTCCTAGTAACATTCAGTTTCAAAACATTACATCATCATAATGTTAAAACAACATGAAAGAGCTTCCCCCATAGTATTTAGAAATTGACAAGAAAGACTCTGAAGGATACTGGAAGATGGTTGCAATAAATGCAACAGTTTGCATCAAATTCATGTGCAACAGTCATGCTAAAAACCTGCAGGCTGCAAAACATGCCAAATATCCAACTTTGCATTCAACTGATGTTTTGAGGTAACTTAGGCCAGATACACTGGCATTTAAAATCAAGAGTATCATCTGTCAGAACTGAGAAAGTAATGTTCACCTGCCTAACACAAAAAATAACTTTGGTGTACGCAAAAACCTGCCTTTAAATTTAAGCATAATTAAATAAAAATCCTACAGCTCCACTTGAAGCTGGGAAGAACAGGGCCATTAAAAGCAGCATGCCTCTTCTAAAGAGCCTTTAAGACAGACCAATATTACAAACAGAAGAAAAAAAATTGTCAAAGAAGCCTTGTAACTGTTCACTGAAGATGATAATACAATAAGAAAAGCTACAAATTCATATACCTGAACTGCTCAGAGGAGAATCATCAAATTATATGAAGTATGGCTTTATGACAAATGTTTTTATCGGTTCCAAAAATTAAGCAGCAACTTGCAGAAGTTAGGTCAGCTCATGTCTTAGGAGTTATGCAGTACACATTTTGTTGCATTTCGCTCAGCTTTCCCTATCAGACAGCCCAAGTGCTTACAAAGCCTTCTAAATTAATCTAAAGAAATCATGGCAGCAAAAATACAGCTGTGATCTAGAGTCAGAAAAATACACTTAGCACTTTCTAATCAAGAGATAAATACCAGTAAAGAATACTATTTGTCTTATCAAGAGCTCTGTAATAAATATATATTTGATTCTACAAAATGAAACAGTAAAGAGACAGGTTTATTGAAAACATTACCTGTTTTAACTGCATCATTGTCAATGTAAAAAGTGTTACAAACTGTTCTTCATACTGGCTTACACTGACACCTGCAATCTCTGTGAGGCACTTCAAAGAGACGTTTCGAAACATGGGAACATTTAAGAACTATCGAGAGAAGAAACAAATAAGAGTATTACAAGAGTGTTGCACACTAAGCTTTTTTGCAACTTTAATTCAAATTTAAGAGCCGTCAATTTTTCATGAGTACCTTGTATATTAGTGTGCTGATTAACTTGGTCTCAAATATATATCCCAGAGGAATCCAGTTGAGGAATCGTAGCAAAGTTTCCAAAGTTGCATGAACTAAGGGAGCATTTTGGGAGTTTTCCTATAAAAAAACAGTAGTGTTTATGATATTGCTAGGCAAGATTAGGGGGAATCTTCAATAATATCATTAAAGAAATAAGACTTACCATTACAAACTGACACAGTTGAAATATCTGAGAGAATTCATTGCACATACTGTAAAAAAAAAAAACACCCTTAAAAATTAAACATTTCCATATTCCATGAAACATCCTATCTACTCCAACCAAAAGGTCTACACTCACAGAACAGGTCCTAAAGACCTATGTCCATGGAGGCATTCAGAGGCCATCTGTCTTTTACCATTTTTCATGGTAATAATGCATATTTTGAAGAAGCTTAAAGTATGTGCCTGCAAATTCTGGCTTGGAAATGCTCTGTTAAAAGGGCAGGACCATCAGTCAACAGATGATACTTGCAGTAAGGTACAAATATCTGTGTGTAAAAGTAAGTTTGATATCACCTAACAGTATAACTTTAAGGACAGCTGAGTAAGCAGTCTCAGAAATAAAAGCTGTATGGTGTTCACTCAAAAGCTTCAAGTGAAAGCAACTATTTATGAACAAACACAAAAGTCTACCCTATTTATTAAGATTTAAATGTATATACTTGCCTGTCTTTCAAATGCTTAGCTTTTACTTGAGTAATCTGTCCACTGGAAAAATCAAATACTTCTTCACTCAATAGCTTAAGGATCACCATATTATTCTGACAAAGGCTTTCACTAGTCCTGCTTGCTCCCACAATATCGCTTATAAAAGTTGGCCAGTGCTTTGGCCATTCCTGTTTCAGTATCTGAAAAGTGAAGCATCCACATGTTAGATACTTATGCAAAGCCAAACATTTTATAACAAGATTTAAAACTTTTAAGAATTTTAGCTTACCTGAACAAGAATCATATTCAGTTTTCCAATATACACTTTCTCTTTCTAGAGAAGACAAAATAAGGAGTCAGGTAATGCATAATATTCCCCTTCCCTCTTCCTCCCCCTGAAAAGAATTCACTTACTTCTACACATGTTGGATCAGATGAGGTCTTGATAATTAGGCCGACAACGTATTTTTTAATACCTGCAAAAGAGTTAGGAATTTATTTTCAGCTATGCCAGATATCGTAAGTGTCATAATAAGTATTTTTAACCTTGGATCGTTCACATGTTTTTTAACAAGAAACACCTTTAAGGTATATATATGCATGTATGAGTGAGTATCCCTCTTGACTTGTGTGCTGTATGGGAAAAAATCCACCTTCATATCAATTCTGCAAGAGGGTATTTCAGATGCACAAAATGGCTTTGCACTTCAGGTATTTCAATAAAATATGAGGAAAAGGGACTAAGGATTAGAGTGTACTTGTAGTAATTTGCACCACATCAATCTATCAGCTTCCTAAAGGCTGCAAGAAACAGTGAGAAACCCTGCACTGGTAGCACTAACACACAACTGATGAGAGAAAGATGGCATCAGCAGTGTCCAGACCCTGCCTTACATTGCGACAGGTACTTACACGTGCTGCCCTAGGGCTCCCTCAGTGAAATGTATTTCTACCCAACATGTATTTTCAGATCATACCTAACAACCTAAAGTCCTTTCTTACTGCCCCAGCCAAATGTTTACAGTGTCAAGACAAAATACAAACAAGAGAGCCCTCCATCTTCTTTGATTAATGCTTTTTTATTAAAAGTGAACTCCCAAGAATAAATACAGCTTTCTGAGCACAATTCCAGTTTTAATGCCAAGTTAGTCAGAAGTGTACAGAAAGCTTTCCTACATCATCTTCCACCTTCACTGTACATAAAAGTTCAGCGATGCTCCAGTTACCTAGCTAACAGATTTTCAACACAGGAATTCTTAGGCACAGTGTTTAGAAGTAAAACACTGTGCCAGAGCTTAGTAAATGTTTCCCTGCATGATCTTACAAGAATGAAACTGAAAACTTTATTCATCACGACAGTACAAAGCACTTGGATTTGGCCTTCTGTGCTTTTGTGGCACACATGGGTGCTGTGGATTACAAAACACTGATTTACTGCTTTTGCATTTTTTGCTTAAATTAACAATTTGTCAACTGGGGGCACAGACTGTATTTAAATTAGTCATTCAGTTGTTTTTCTTCTACAAATGTTTTTAAATTGCTTTAGAGTTTTCATTTTCATTTCCACCACACACAAAACCTCAAACTGTAGCAAGCTATACTGCCCCAAGTTTGATTTTGCTACCTCATCCTCAGCTCCCTCCTCACCATTAACCTATCAATGACTGAAGACATGGAAACAAATGGCTTCCCAAGTGACTTCTCGTCACAATATATGTATTTAAAAGCATTCTGTACAAAAACATTTGACTCCTGATTCTCTGTGCTTGGCTTTTCTTGCAGTCATGAATGAGATGAACATTAATAAAAGTTGTACTTCAACAGAGCTTTGACATGATGACCAATTTAAGCAAATCAGGGATTAAACACTTTCAAACTGGGCAAGTGTTTTCTTGTCATAGTGAAGTTGTACAATAGGTGTAGGTTCTGCTATTCAACTTGACAAACCCGACATCTGGTTTCAATCATTTCTTCAACACGACGGTCAACTAACTCATGCAGATAAAATGCATACATTGAAGATTTTAGTTGTCACTACTGAGAATGGCTTACGTTAAAGACACTTTGTTTCCTCCAGGCACTATTCTAAATTTTAAAACATTTTTAAGACTTCATCAGAATTAGTCATTTTTCTTTTGCATTTTGTGCCTGAGCAACAGGATTAAGAGAAATAATTTGGCAATTCCATTCTCGGGAAACCTGGAAAAACTAGGCCTAGATTTTGAGCCATTAGACACATACTTGACAGGAGTTGTTCTACAGGTAATTCCAACTACAAATGAAACTATTTGTCATTATCAACTGGGATCAATCCATACTACTCCTTAAGAATGGTCATTAACAAAATAAATAGCACTGTCAGTCACTGGGTAACAGTTATTACCAAGCACCAGCATTAGCCTGACATCATAGGCATGTCCTAGTATTTTAAAGCTAAAATCCATATGCTTTGCTGAAGCATTACAGTAATTCAACAAATGAGATACATAAACCCCCAAAATGGTATGGAAATAGGTTTGCACTGCCAGAAACTAAACTATTGTAACCATCTGCCAAATCACTAAGGGTGCAACTGTTTGCATTTCAAATAGGAATTAGAAAGTGAGCATTGTTCTTAGATTTCTGACTGCAAAGCTGCATATTTGCCATCTTGCTGCATCAATAGTATTATGCTTTTTAGTTATAACTTGAATGATACTTTAGTTATAACTTGAATGATATGCCACCATTGATCTGGCCTTGAGATGAGCAGATGAAAACAGTTGCTCAGGTCCACAGCTCAAAGAGACAACCTAAGAAGTGTGCTAGTTTTCAGGCTGCTAAGGTCTTCCATCCAGTGAACAAAGTCATAAAAGCAGCAGCATTCCAATTTTCTAATGCCTTTTTTTTTTTTCTGAAATGGCATTTTCTACCTTTTTTTTTTTTTGAACTGAAGTATTGTTGATTCCCTTCCATATTTAATGGCTCATGTCTTTATCATTCCACAGGAACGATAATTCTCAGTAGAACAAAGATATTTCAGCTTTATACTCTGACAAAAATCAACACATCAGCTAGTTTCCATTTTCAGCACAGCATGTCCAAGAAGCTGTTCAAGGGTAGCAGTCCACTGGATTGGCTTATATCAGTGTGTTCTGAGAACTTAAGGAAGTGTTATTTTAAGGAGGCAGGCACAGGACATGCACAAGCCACACAACTACTGCCTAAAAGGTCTCCTTCAAATCACAGAAGCATCTGATTAAGTCTTGAAGATGGCAACAACACAACTGTCAAGTTCAGACCCTCCATTGAGTCTAACAGGAAGAGACAGATATTCCTGGAAAACAGATCTTCCAATAAAAGAGAATTATGTCCAACATTACAACTGTGCTGATCTGACAACTTGCAACCAAAGGGAGCAGATTTAGTTTTCCATTCTAAAATTCATTGACACAGCACTGGCAGTCCTAGCACGAGCTCAAGAACTCATTCAGAGGCTGAACAAGTAGAAAAACAGTTACCAAAAAAATTCAGTAGTTTAAAACAGTTTTGAAACTACTATCTCCTACCAGCTTAGCTCCCTGAATCAGATCAATAAAGGGGCAGAGAAGCACCAGCTCAAAGACATCAAAAATGTATGCCAGTGAAGAACTCCTTCATCCACAACAGTTAAGCAGTATATCAGCCTAGTTCCAACATCAAACTATGTTTAATTATCAAAAGGCTGGATGACACCACTGTCAGAAGGCCTGGACTAGCACCACTGTTAGCATTTTCTGGTAAGCAAAGTACAAAAAGTACTTTTGTGCAAAATACAAAAAATGGAGCATAGAAGAAGGACTTTAATTCAAGGCCTTTTACAAAGTTTCTGGATGAGCATTAGATATTGTAGTCCTTACGTGCAAGTTGCTCCTCTACATAAAGGCAAACATATGATAAAATTTAAACACTTTCTGGAGGGAAAGTATTTTCACAGGTGACCCAAGTCATGCAGTGGTTAGAGCTGGACCGGGACAGTGAAGGTCGTCCCATTATCCAACTTTAGTAAAACCTGCCATTTAAACTTGGGAAATACCCTACAGTTTCATCTTTGGATGCACTTACAACAATTATATCCGATCTAGGCTGCGTAACCTGAACTCTGAGGTGTTCCTATGGGGAATGAATACAGCCTGTTCCCATGAATGCACAGCATCAGTGAGTATACACCTGTAGCCAAAGCCACTTCTTGTGCTTAAGACACACAAGCATATCCCTTTTGTGCAGTTACAGAGCACAAACATTTATCAAGCATTGAAAGTTATCGTAACTGATGCTGCAGATTCAAGTTTACACTAGTTTTCTAAAATTAACAAATTCTCTGCTTATATTGAAAAAGAGGTTGAAGTGAAGCAGGTGGAGAATTTAACTCAGCAAGTTAACATTATTTTGCAACCAAAATTGGAATTTCAAATCCTAAAGCTGAATTGTCCCCTCCAGGGATGTCTGTATACATACATACTTGTACTAAACTGTTTATGTAGCCCCAAAACATGCTCAAAATACCGTCCCGGATGTAGTCTTAAGAAACAATGCTATCCCATATTGTCCCACAAATCATTTTCCCCATTAGCGTGAACCCAATAAATTATCTACTTGCTTTTTAGCAGAAAAAGAAAAGGTAATTCACAAAATTATTAAAAAGGGCATAGAGCTTGTTTTTACACACACACACGTGCCATGTAGTTCATCCCCTTTCACTACACAGAGAATCAAAAAAAAAATTCTCTTCATGAAGCAGGTCAGAAATTTCCATTTAAAATAACTAATCACTCCACAGAAAAATCTCTTCTACAGCAGCTTCCACAATATCACAAGCCTTATACTTAACTCCAGGACCTTCTGTAAGCCACTAACCTGCATCTCTCTGAACACTTTTTTTTTTTTCCATTTCAAAATGGGAAAAGTTGTACAAGCAGTTCAGATTTCATAATGAAGAAGTGCTTATCCATTCCAACTCAAAAACACTCCAGACAAGCTTGCTCTGCTCACAAGAATATAATTTCATTTCACATTGCAGGATTAATGAAACACATCACTGAACTGGAAGACCAAGCAGCCTTTATTTCTAGGCAGGTTTTCACACTGTAAGAGAAAGTCCTATTGAAAGCACAGCACTTCAATCAAATGACATCTTTTATAAGCATCATTAAACAATCAACTCTTCAGAGTATTGGTGTTTAAAGCAATTTAGAATCATCTCAATAAACTTGATAATTTTTACTTGAGAATGATAATATAATGCTCTGGAAATAAGCCAAGTTCACCACTGTATGGGATGTTCTGGAATATGCCACCCACTCACCTTTCACTAAAGCAGCCTCAGTAAGGTTTGAATGAAAACCAGATTACATCATCTGTATACATGTAAGAGCAATCCAAAGTATTCTCTTAAATATTAATTATAAAGAGCAAGTTAGCCCATAGCTACAGTCTACTGCTAAACATCTGAAGGCTGAACAAGCAGGCCAGCCATCTCATTTAACTCAATGTTAACTCAAGTTCTGTATTCTATAAATTCCACTTTTGTCTAGATAACCATGTTAGGAACTGGTTCAAACTGCTAACTCCAAAGCAAACAAAAAAATTCAAGAACGAGAATGGGCAAAGTAATCACATAAGTATTTTAGAAATGTAAACTGTTTTCCCCAAATGCAGGTTCAGAATTAGAGGCAGATAAAAGATGAGTTTTCCCAAACTGCTTACAATCCTCAAAATCAAGGACACCTGAGCAAGAGAAAAACTTTTAACAAGTTAAAAGGTACCAGGGCCAGAATAGCTCATGACTAAAAGCTATTTTAAAATAAAAGCAAACTTAAGAATAAAGTTTCAAGTCCAAAGAACACATGTGAAGAAAACATCTTCCTACTTGTATTCGGTATTCCAGTCTGGAAGCTAAAGCCTCCCAACATTCAGACAGAAGCAATAAGACCACCCTGGCTAACCTCAGAGCCCAACAAGTCACTCTGATGTACAACTTGAGGTATAGCTGGGGGGGGGGGGGGGAACGAAACAAACAAAAAAAAAAACAACCCACAAAACACCACCCTCCAAAAAAAAAACAACCAACCACAAAACCTAAAAAGGTTACAGCTCAAGGTCTGTAATAAATGACATTTTATTTCTCCAAGAACTCTCAGGCAGGTTGCTTCAAAAATTTTCCCCTTCACCAACAGCTTAACTCAGGTCTGCTCTTAATTTCAACTCCTAAGCACTGCTATTGCTACAAAGGGAAAACAGCATTTTCCCATAAATTTATTTAGTTATTTAGTTAACTAAAAGTAAGATTTGTCAGCTACACAAATCAAATTAGACATGTTAAGTTTCATAAAATAAGATAGAAGATAAAATTAACTGATTTACAACCTGCATTAATTGCTTGGTTACTAAGCATTACTTTGTTATATTGAGTTTCAGCTTCCTGCACCCGTATTTTACTGGTTATACTTCAAACCGGAAAATCCTGTCAGCTAAAGGAAGGACTGGAGTCAGAATCAAGGAAACCTCAATTTAACCAGTCGTCTTATCTCCCAGGTAATCAAACTGTCTGAATGAGCTCTGGAGCAGCTCCTTTGTACTAGCCAGTATCATCAGCCAAAAAAATAAAACCAACCACCACAGACCAGATGAAACTGGATTTGAGATGAAACACCGATTCTCCCTCCTACACCATGGAGGCCAAGATGAATTGAATGCCACAGCACACTTGGCTCCTCTTCTATTGATGTACAGGTGAAACCAGACAAGTAAAAGCCAACTAACTCAATTCCCCTAAAAGTGTTAGGACAAAAGTCAATTTCAGAGTTATACTTTGGCTCTGTGAAAGGGAAAGTATTTCAAAAGGCTGAAGTAAAGACACACATTTGTTTGAACGAAGGATTATTTTATTTTTTTCCCCCATAATCTTCAGAAGTACAAAAATCAGGAAAATTAAGAATAGGATACTTAAAGTTGATTGAACAACTACAGACAGTAACTTTATTTTGCATTGTAATGTATCAAGCTATAGTCAACGCACCTTCTTAGATGACGGGAGCCAGACAAACCGTACTACCATGCCTGCAAACAGGCAAGTCACAAAAATCTAAAACACTAACTCAAATATATTAGTTCCACAATTCATTTAAGCTGCATACCCAGTATTATCTTGGCATCTTAAGACCAGGTGAGGTAATATGATCCAAAGCACAGCCAGCATCCTCCTCCTACCACCATTTCTGATCAATTCTGCACATTAAGAGCATGTCTTTTTACAACTTAGAATTACTGAATAATATTCTGCATTTGGCACTTGTTCAGTTCCAAGCTATCAAGTAAGTCTACCTCTATGACATCTTATTCTACTACACCTCACTTCACAAGCAAGCAGTGATAAGCCACGTAACCACTACTTATTTTCTTCCTGCTCTGTTCCCATATCCCAAATCTTTACGAGAACAGCTTCCAAATGCTGAAACTAAGCGCTCATAGTTCAGAACGTAACAAGATATGAGTAAATTGAGATTAATTATTATTGAAGCATATAGGAGATTTAACTTCAGGGTGTTCCCTTAGTTTCTCAAAAGCACATAGTTGTGTTTGAGCCTTAATCAAAGCTGCTACCCCTAAAAACCTGCAAGACTGTTTCCAATAGCAGAATAAATGTGAAACTTCACTTCCACATGTAAGAAGAGTTACACTTTATCTGTCAACCTACTGTTGGAAGAAGTGGGGGGAAAAGTGAGAAAAATCATAACCACAAAGATGTGGAAGCCTCCCTCTACACGTTTGTTTGCACCAATATTTACAGTTACATTTTAATCAATACAATTTCAGAACCTAAGCACTGTCAGTAAAAATTTAAAGCATATATTAGCATTGCTAAAAAAAAAAAGCTCACAGCATAACACAGTAATTTCGAATAACTTTAATGAGTTCCAAAACCAGCTTTTAGTAAAAAGTCAAGTACAGAAGAGTGACAACATTCAATGTCAAGAACTTGAAGTAGTTACACTTAACATTTTGATGTTATCATGACTTGACAGGAAGCTATATGAACAAGCACTAATTCTGTACCACAAAGGTACCTCCATCTGCTATAGGTAACATCTAAAATTCAACACACATTGTAAGCTAGCAGAGAGGGGAATAAAAAACCCCACCAAAATCAAACCACAGCACTCATTTTAAGACTTCCGGATTCCTTGCAATGAAAGAAGACTGGGGTTTGCCCCATGCTGCACTTACAGTTACAGTAATCTAGCTTCATATACACTTATGTGAATTGAAAGCAGACTTTATGTCTCTGGCTAAAAGAACGAATGCCCATTAATAGGTAAGCTTATGCATTTATTTAGTGTTTCTGTTTTTAAATAATTATGGCTGCTTACAATTTCAAAGAAGTCACATAAAACTACAGGTGCTACCAGATGGACGGCAGTCTACCAGAAAAATGAGAGCGTACTGGTGGGGCTGCACACACAGCCCAGAGAGGCTGGAGAGCCTCTTGTGCCATGTACAGAGAATCAAAACCCACCCACCCTACCTCAAAGCCAGGACCTGACTTCAGAAGCTGACTGGGGTTAGATCTCTTCATGTACATTTGGCCTGCAAGTCAGTACTTAAGCAATGATGTTTCAAAACTATCAGTCATACCTTTTACCTTCCCGTGACATCTACAGAATTTTGGATGCTCACCATCCCACTGAGATCATTATTACAAAAGCGAAAGACATGGTTTCATTATCCAGAAAAACAGAGATGGCCTTACTCCAGAATGAAAAAAGTTACCAAAAATTAAATGTTACCAAACTGCATTTCAAGCTGAAAAATTACTTATGGGAACTGACAGCCTAAATATCAGTTAATACACAAAGTTAGGAGAAGACAAAAATCCCTCCCTACCTTCACACTGGTTCCTTGGAAGAATCTTCCATCTTGTTTTTATCACGTTTTCCAAGATTTGCAGTCCATAATACTGAAATTTGAGAAGAATAAAATGTGAATACATTACTGTAGGACTAACTAACTTTCAGGACTCTCATTCAATAAGACATTCACACTTAACATCTAAGATTTCAAGATTATTAAACTAACAGTTTTATTAAATAAATGTCTATTCACCCATTTACTGATGTTTCATGCATTTTTCTTTTCTTGTTTTATTCTTCACTATACTAAGTCCTGCTGTTTGATCATGCTCACACCAGGAGGGGGGAAAAAAAAGAAAAAATAATGAAAAGCCCCCTGGCAGACAATTTTGGCTATCTGGAGAAGAGAAAGTAGCAGCCAGATACGAATTTGCATCATAAATGACTGCTCATATGTTCAAGCATTAACACAACCAGGCTCCTAAAATATTTAGCAGCTTGGATGGTCTCAAGCTTCCTATCGTTCCTCTAAGAGCTGAAAAAAAAAAATATTTGTCTTTGCATCACATGTCCTGAACACTGGCACTTCCTAAAGAATTTCCCAAGCTTCACTAGTGTGTTACTTTAGGAACAGCAAGACAACCCACAGGTGTATTTAATTTCAATACCCACCCCAATATGGCAGCTATTTCTACTATTTAAAGATGAACTTTTGTGCTCAGTCAAAGAATAATAAAAATGTGAATAAGCTCTTGAAAATCCTTTTTTACCTTTCAGGAATTCCTTCCTATGATCTTACCCAAAAGCATTACTTTTGCAAAGTAATTGGTAAGGCCAGTTCCTCTGCCCATTTGTCCCTACTGCCAACTCACAGTAACAGGGAAAGAAGTTTGCGATGATACGATCGAAGAACTTTAAAATGCAAAACCCCATTAGCATGAATAGACAAGAGAGAAAAGGGGACAAGGAGCTTTTTGTTTACTTTATCTGCAGTGAATTAGGAAGAAAAAAAAAAATAAATCACATCAATACCTGAAAGGTAAATGCAAGTTTTCACACTTAAAATTTTGGCTGAGAATAAGAGTTCCTCTTTAAAATGGTTAGTTGTTATACAAAGTAGGATCATTAGTATTTCAACCAAAGGGATCACAAACTTCAATTTATTTAAAAATACCACAATGTAGACTGTCCCAAACCACATTGTATTAAAATACAGTTTTTGCTGTTCTCATCTTAGCATAACCTACATCCCTTTGCTTCTCTATCTGATCCAAGTTCCCACATGTACATCCTGCATTTGCAAGATATTTTGTCAATTTCCATAATCTTGGGTACCACGGAAATGTACTCATTCACGGAAAGTTGGCAAGGTATTTTTTTCTTCATGGACAGCAGCAAAAGTTTATCAACTAGATTTTCACCTTAAATTTACTTAATTAGTTAACATAAAAGCTAAATTAAATAAAGGGAGCATTCATACAGGAAAACGTATGAAAACGTTCTCAAGCTAAACGCTTCACTTGAGAGGAAGTGATTTCAGCCACAGCTATAGATTTACAGATGCCATCTGCACCTGATCAAGGCTCACAATATATAGTTACAAAAGCTTCTAATAATGTTAAAAGTATGAACATATGATACCAGACAGTGCTAACTCTCCTAAGCAGATCTAAACTCTAGTTAAATTTCTACATTCTACAGGCACAAGTATTAATAGCCCTTTCAGGTAACAGCTAACCAAAAATGTTAGTTTTGCTTCCACACTTTTTTCCCCACAAGTCAACTTCTTTGGCTTTTAAGACCAGAATAGCAAGTCTAGTTTCATTTTAGAAGAGCACTAATGAAACAAATTAAAATCATGACACAAACTAAGGACAGATCTGATCTTTAGTCTTTGGTTCCCCACTTAGGATTTCCTGTGAGTCAAAGAAAAGGACAGACACCTCTAGCCATTTGCCACACCTATCCTTCATTATCCACTCAAATACTTGATTCACAAAATTCAGATTCACACACCTTAAACTGTGAAGAGATTCACGGTGTCTAGGTTTCTGCTCATTCTTGTCTATATATGTAGACTTCAATTCTGCCCCCTCATAGTGTCTTGTTCACTTCTTCCTCAGTACTAGTAATACTTATTTTTCTTAACACTCACACATGAAATGAAATGGCAGCAATAATAAAGTCACTGTATACAATCTTCCCCTACATATCTTTCTTGCCACACCATGCTTGAAGGCCTCATCAGCCTGCCTGAACACTCTGCAAGGGGCTTTCTGGGGTTTTTGTTTTGTTTTTAAACTTCATTTGATTTGATGGTTCCAATTTCTGGTATTTCCCTGATAACAAGATACACCAAACCCCATAAAAAGTCACTGACACCAATCTGTTTCACCATCTGAATTATCAGCAGCTTACTTTTTAATCAACTATTGCAACAGTGCATGCAAACACATTTAAACTGCGCATAAAACAGAAGTCTTTCAAAATTAATTTGCTCTTGGGGTTGCTTGTTTCTAATTGCCTAATAGCAATTCACTGCTTGGTTATGAAGATGAGGGACAGGTAACAGCAAAGACTGAAAAAAGCATGAAATGATCCCTACGGTTGAAATTTCTATGGCACCTTTATTACTTATTCTATGCACCGAATCCCTTTCCCTCCCACCTCCCAAGAAACAAAAACAATTGATGAACAGAATTCAGTTAAAGGGAATCAAAAGGGTAGACCTTGTGGAGGCCTGCCGTCAAAGCCTAGCTGTGTCAGTTGCACAGGAAGACACCCCTTTTCTTCCTATTACAAGCAATCAACATAATGGAACATTATGATTAATATCAGGTAGTGTTAACAGCTTTAATTAAAGAAAAAATATGATTGCATAAAAGCCAAATGTCATAGTGCATAAATTTAGCACCAAATCATTTGCAATTTATGTAAATTGAAGAATTCTTTACCTGTTGCTTTCTTTCTGTTCCTCTAATCATCTCATTTTTCACAAGACAAATTTGAGTTTTTAAAAATACTGTTGATAAATCAACTTAAACATTAGTAACGTCTGTCAGTATAAAAAGCAAAGTTTACCAGGCAAGCAAACAGGCAAACACTGTTACTTAAAGGTTAGCACTTTGAGGAAGTTCTTTAAACAATTTTCCCCTAAACTTCAGAGAGCAATGAAAAAAATGGAACTGTTTCATGAATACCGCCTGATTTCAGCAGCCACCCAAACCAATCATTTTCTGTTCGAACAAAGTGTGTATCAAGCAGAAAAACATGCACGTCAGTTATTTGAGAATAATAATCATCAACTTTAAGACAGTGAAAACACATTTTGATCAACTTTTTGGTTCAACTTCGGAAGTCTTGAGTAAACCATTTAAAATTGTAGGAAAAAAACCACAAACTAAATGCTGCCCCTTTTAGTCTCTACTGTGATAGATGGATTTAAAACAGCAGTACAAAGAAAATGTGTTCTGCATATTAGTAAAGACTAATCTCATACCATAGAGTTTGGGGTGCTTAACTTTCATTGGTTGCTCAAAATCTTGGTCGAATAAGGTTTCTATCTTGTCTTTAGTAGACCTCAGGACAAATTGTCTCCTCAGTCACATGCACATGGCTCATCGCGAGGAAAAACAGCCAAGCACTTACCCAAGGACAAAATGTGACTCTATAAGACTTTTACACACTTTTACAGACACACACCAATCTTTGGAACTGGCATTATGCTTGTATGTGCCTTGAAAAAAAACACCTGCCACTTCCAATTTAGCTCTTCTTTTTTTAAGAAAAAAAAACAAAAAGGAGAAAAGTTCTTGTCAATGTAAAAGGAGGTTTAAATATTCTGTCCGTTTACAGTTCTTGTTTAAAGCCAACTTTGGGAACAAGACAATAAAAAAGAATGTGGTTTGAATCAAGAGAGTCTACGGCTAAAAATGAGATACCTTCCTCAAAGTTTATGAATGGAAGAAAGAAGAAAACCAAATCAATAAAAGTTAATTTGCTTACTTTGGTATTCATATTCTGAGAGAACTCCAAAATAGTATCAACTCTTGTCCACGCATCAGGATGTTCTTTTAAATGAGTCAAGACTTCCTGTGCCATTCTTTGCTAAAAGCAAGTTTGATAAAAAAGCATTAGTTTTATATTATTTATGAAAATATATACTCTCAGCAAAGACACTAAGGTAACACCTTTTAAAATCATTTATCCAAGAGTTAGGCAGAACTCAATTAGGCAAAACAAGTCCCTTAAGCCCCCTTCTATGTGACAGTTAGAAGTTTATTAACAACCAAACTCCAAAACCACCTTGATGCAAGACAGTCATTTACTTACTTCCACTCTTCCACGCTGAATGGTTCAGCAGTGAACGGGTGAAAACAGTACACATTACAGGGAAAGCATACTAAGGAGTGAAGTTTTCTCCCATTCAAGAAAGTCATCTAGATAGAATTTTATTCAGGGACACCCAAACTTTCTATTTCTACGGGAAATATTCATCTAAAATGCTCGTTTAAGGGGTACTGTACCATGCTGCAGAGCTGTTGATGTAGTAACTGTTGATTTTATTTTGAAGTACCACAGAGTGGAGCATTAGAAGTCTCCAATCCCTACTTCTGAGGAATCCCTTGATGTATCTAACAGCTTACAAAACAATAATAAAAACTGATTGGGGGGGAGGAAGGGAGTTGGTCATACTAATGGCTTGTTCTTCCTTGGGAGTGATATTACCAATTATTGCACTAGACTATGGTTTCAGTAACTCACAAAACCTCATCTGAAGCAACTGCACACTGAAATACTGAATTCATTATAGCTATCCTTTTCAAAAGCATGGATGCACATAAACAGTTTTTTAAGGAAGCCAAACGATGTTAGCTATTTGTAGAAATGCAGTGTACCAACAACTCTTGCTGCAAATTATATCACCTACAAGCACCAGACACTGTCTTGCTAATAAGATTAACAGAACTTGGTTTATTCTTTCACTGCACTATGAATTTAATGGCATTACAAAGCAGGTAAAGCTTTCCTTAGGATTAACTTCAACAGAACTTACGACAGCTATGCAGATTTCTAGTCTGCTACAAGACCATACTTGAACTAATCATCAACTGGTCTAAGAAAGAATGTATTTTCAGTAAGACACAAACCCCATCCAAACCCCAAATCTACATATATATATAAAAAGCAAGAAACAGACAAATTCAGTATGACATTTACTGAATTAAAACTGAAAGTTGCAATAGTAAAGAGACAGGATGTCTAAAGTATATATACAATACTGGCATTTCTACTTAATATAATTGAGGATAGCGGAGTGATTCCCAGTCTGATATGGACTTTGACTAGCAAGTAACTCCCTGTAGATTTGATATGGAGAAGTATCATGCAAATATTAAAAGGAATATCCCAAAGCAGTATAACCATATTCTCAGTGTGACATCAGAGCTTTAAAAAATTTTAAAAGAAATAAATTTTTAAAATCAGCACTATTGATACAGTTTAGCCTAAGAGGGAGAGAACAGCTGTATTATTTCCAGATGAGTGTGTTTTTATACTGGCCTCCTTAGTGCTTCTAACACTGGTGACATTATCACAGGATCAAATTTCAACACCAACAAAACACAGATCTTTTCCCAAGCACTGAAAAGTTTGCTCTCATACCCACCAACCCATTTCTAGGCATCACTTCCTTTGGTTTCACAAAAACAGTATAAATCTATCAGTAATGCTTAATTCAAGATCAAAGCCTCTCTGTGTTGTTACTACCAAAAAGAAAATCAGTTAGCAAATAATCGTAACAGACCAATGGAATTAAGAGCCTAGGACCAGTCCAGGTAAACATCCATGAGATGTCTAAGGTCTCCTTAGTCATGTGTTGCATTGGGGCGGGGTTGGGGACAATCATTCTTTTCAGAGAAGTATACCAAAAAAGCTAAGGGGGGGGCAAGGGAGAGAAAGAAAGAAAAAAAAAAAGATAAGTCTAGGACAGAAAAGAGTTTCTTTCATGCCTAATATAGATCAGCAGATAAGAGTTTCGCAAGCAGAGATAAGAATTAAGGCCAAGAAGGAGACAGGTGAATCTGAAAGCAAGTTCAGCGCACAGCCATGCAGGCTGCATTCTAAACCTTTTTTACCCTAACATTTCTCTATTCCAGACAAACCATTGCTGATCTCCTCATTTTAATAATTGCTTTCCTCAACTTCTATTACTCCTGTCACCCCTGAAGTCACGATTTGAGCCACCAGGCTCAAAAGAGAAGCACTTTTTTTCCTGCAGGAACTTTAGAATTCCTTGGAAGACATAGGAGCTCATAGGCTCACTGAAATATGTCTCCACCTTTGGAAACCCTGAAATAGCAAAGCAAATTTTCATTAAAATGTCACGTTATATCATAATCCATTTTTGCCTGTTAAGTGCTACCCCTTGAATTTTTACTTCTCGTTGCATCAATTTTCTAAATGCCAGAGACTATACCCAGCTGTTCTAAGTGAAGCAACTTCTCACAAAACCAGAACAATGGCAATTTGAGCTTTGTATTTAGTGTTAATCTTCTATTCTCCTTATGAACCTTCCCAGCTTTTTAAACTCCATTCAAAGCAAACAATACTATAAGCACCACCTACTTTGTAAGGCAAAACAAGCATTCAGAAGTACGTATTTTTGTGGCAAAAGCTACAAGCAGTTTTCTGTCATAAGATTATTTTAAAAACCACAGCTAGTAACTATTTGGATCCAGGAAATTCAAAAAGCAAATATTTCGAAAAACAGCAAGGTATTTCAGAGCCTGCAGGAATTCAGATTAATAAGCCTTACAAAAACTTTTCCTTAAAAAAAAAAATTACACAAAACAAGCATATATTGTTTATTTCATTTATTCTAACAGCTGGAAGGAATAGAAAAGCATCAGCTACTTTGTCTCATTTTAATTCACTTCTTATTGTTGTGCAAGAATATCTTAGTAAGAGATGCCTGACACTGAAACCCCCAATTTGTTAAGCACAAACAATTAAAATTTGCCAGAAGAGGAACTATGCCAACACCCTTGTAGCAATGCTTGCTTTCAACATTTAAGTACATTTCTTGAACTACTTTGAAAATAAGATAAAAGCAATACAAGATTCACTTTCAAGACAATTTATGCAAATCCACAAATGCACACATTCCCCCAATACAAACTTGAGACTTTACAATTCACACTAAGTGAAAAGAAAAAGAGTGCAAGAAGAACCTGAATGGACAAACAGTAACAGGGGGAAAAAATAGAAACAAGAAAGGACAAAGTCTTCTTTCAAATATGCGTGACATGCTTCTTTATAAGTACAAATACAGTAGCAACATAATATTTTTCCTTTAAATACAATCCTTCAGTGAAGCCAACGTTAAATATATGACATCACAATCCTGTCCACAAGAATAAATAACAGGTAACTCAAACCTTCCTGAAGAATTGTCAGAGAACTGGAGCTGCAAGCATAAGTGTCCTTACCAAATTCTACTTGCTCACTCTTTTCAACAGCAGAAGGCACATTAGAAACAAACATACACTACACTAACATTTTTCCAAGTGTCATTTCAGTGTTCATTACATGAGGCCCACCTTTAAACCAAAGCACACGAATTACCAGTGATATTCCAGTCACTAGTGGAATAAATTCACTAATATTACTGATTTTTATTAAGTGAATTTTCTCAACCAATTATGTTTTAAGGTTAAACATGGTCAATAAACAAAGGTCTAAGTCCACATTACCTGTGCGCCTTCTCCATGGTACAAGCAGTTCACCACATTGTCCAAGAGATTGATATCCAATTTCTGGTTAAAATCCAGCAGCTGACGAGCTGCATGGTCTGCTAACATTGTCATAATTGCTGGCATAGATTACTGCAAAACAAATTAAAAAAATACGATCAATTAATAAGAAATCAATATTACATGTAGTTATAAGGCAAGTGCTTCAACTTAAGCATCTCATTTGAATGAAACAGTACTAGGTAACACTGAATACAACACTCCTTCAATTGTCAAGCAAGCAGCAGGACAAACTCTTTCTGAGAAATTCACACATCACTACCCCAGCTAAATTCAGCAGGTATAACACGTGACAACAGTCTGACTAGTCAATGGGCTGTATTATCTGCAAGGTAAAACTTATTTCAAAGCAGGTACTGACCCCGTCAGTCCCTAAACATGTGTAAACCACTAAGTTTGCTGGCAGAAATACCAAGTATCATTATAACCAAAACCCATGCTAGCAACCTCAAGTCAGATTTTCAGTTTCCAAGACCAACATGCACACGCAGAAGATCAGTTCTAAAAGCTTGGCTATAGAACTGGAATGTGATCTACATACACAGTAAGAAATTAGCCAGAGAGCATTTTTCAAATACTTGGGGGGGGGAACAATTTACAAGTTAACTACATACAAGTAAAAAATTACCATTGAAACTAAGAAAGTTGACTGTTTGAAGGCACTTTGAGAGGATGAAGTAAGGGGTCTGTTAAGTCAGCCGGTTACCACGTTAGATCACTTCAAGCTGAAATGGAATTCTACTGGAGGTTTCAGATCCCATAAAAGCAGCGACACATGCATTAACTCTTTGTCCTAGATATAGCAGCCTCGATATTATGCAAAGGAAGTCAGGTGGGGGGAGTGTGTGACTGTGGGTGTGCATGTAAGATGCTTTCCAGACAGAGACCGATACAAGATAAAGGCAATCACAAAAAACAAGAAAATAAGCACAGAACCACAGAATTGTGGATAGTAAATTACAGCCTAAGCTTTTCACATCACTCCCCATGTTGGAAGCACCTCATCAAGTTTATTGCCCTCTGCTCACAGTCACTGGCAACTGTAACACATATTCCTACCCTCTCCTCTACAGCAGCTCTCTGCCCTTCACCCTCCTTCTAAGAATCTGTCCTAAAGCTACAAATTTCATATAGAACTGCTTACTCGAGAAACAGACAGAAGTGTGAACAGCAAGATTACTCAAAAAGTTACACTAGAGCTATCTGCATACTCAGAAAGATACAATCTGAAACTCTTCCTGAACCCCTTTTTAGAGTAAGCTAGAAGTCAGACCTACTCTTGCTAATAAAACTTCATTTGTAAATAAGAATTCGTTTTATGCCTCACATACTTAAGACATGCTCAAAAGTAAAGAGCAAGATAAACCTGTGCCTCAACCCAAGCAATTTACTAATTAAGTGAAAGTCCTACAGTAGCATGCAGACTAGGAAATGCATTGTTTAGAAATCTGTATTTGCAAGCAGCATCAAGTAATCTCATTTACTTCTATACAGAAAGATAGTAATTTCAAAAAAACCCAAACATTTTGACTGTATTTAGAGGAAAAGCCCTCATTTAGTGAGTATTACTACAGTAATGTAATAATTTTGAGGGCTCCATCTTAACATCCAGTCAGCCTTTTCACAGCATCTACCTGGAAACACAGAAAGAAATAGACATCAAATAGAAAAGAAATATACTAACACCCTACATCTGTCCTCCCCTCCCAACTCCTAAAGTTTTCAAAGTTGCAATGTTAAGTATGGAAGCCAGAAACAAAACAGCAGAGAAGGCTCATTTCGTTCTTTTAACTCAGAAGGACACTTGAAAATTTCCCCTCGCAGAGGGTCAGCCAGCAGCACTACTAGAAGGAAATTGCACCAATTAATATGCTCTTCAGCTTAGAGGGGTTAACGCTCCCACCAGCGCTCATGCTATCAGGCACGGCCCTTTTTGTTCACATCTGGCCTCCACGGCTGAATCCTGAGCTAGGAAAGCAGTTTTCAAACTACAATAAACGCCATAGATCAGTCATTCCTCAGGTAGTGCCATTCATTTCAGATTTAAGCCCGTTTCGGTGGTTTTTATGAAGCCCTAAGAGTACAAATGAGGAACCACGTGACCAAGAGAAGTTATTAACCACATGGAAGCAGAAAGGAAATGTTTTGAATAAGGCCCTTTGCCACTCCCAGCATTATCTTCAGAATGACCTACCTACTGGCAAACTGAAATACAGAAATGGCGGCTTTGTGGTCAATAACAACTGCAATCAACTCCATTTTCCACTGCTAACTCTTTGATTTATTAAAACTCCTATACTTCCCCCCCACACCATGCCCGAACCCCAAAACAGGCTTAGACCTCAGCTCTAAGATCCACCATTAACCAGTTATTCAATACTGCCAACAAATGGGGAAAGAGAAAGAAAAGAAGACAAAAAGTTAAATATATATATATAGTGAACTACAACATAGCAAGAATCTGACATCTACCGAAGGTCAAAAGAACTGCATTTACAGCACTGTTTACATAGCCATCCCAACTCTCGATGACCCTGGACCTTTAAGATTAACACAACAGTTAGCTGCTGCTGATACGCCCGATTCATTTAAGCATGGAATAAAAGCATACATTTTAATAGTAAAAAATAATAAATAAAAATGCTGAGTATTCACAATGAACCCTACAACACCTTCAGCCCGTCTACTTCAAGCTCACTGGAGGAAGCGATAAAAAAAAACCAAAAAAACCAAACAACCACACCACAAAAAGCCCCAAGGAGAGGATGCCTGCCCCTTCCCGAAGCATGCAGTTCCACTACCGAACGCAAGCGAACGGCCGCCCCTCTACCCTCTCTTCCCAACGAATGAAGTTGCATGGCTGGTGAATTCCTCGGGCGGCAGGGCACGCAGCGGGGACACATCGCTCCCCACGGCGGGGAAGGGGCTCCTTCCCCCCGGCGAGTGCCCGCCATCGAGACACCCCCCCACACACACCTCTCTCCCGGCCCCGCTGCACCCTCACCTGCCCGCCGCCTCGCAGCCTGCAATTTATGCCACCGCGGCCGCACCCGAAATAACCCAACAGCCACCCAGCGCCGAGGGAGGCCTTCCCCGCTCCGGGGACGGGGAGGATGAGGAGGGGAGTGTGTGGGGGGCGCCCCGGTGGGGCGGCGGGCGGGCCGGGGCCCTGCGGAGCGCGGCGGGGCCGGCGCGGCCCCTCCCTCCCCTCCGCTCCCTCCCTCGGCTCTATACAGGGGCCCCCACGTGATGCAGGCGGACGTTTCAATACTGCTGCACAGACACACACAAAAAATATTTCTGGAAACTTCCACTCCTAATAATTTACAGATTATGTCCTTTCCTTTCGCCCCTGCCCGATCCCCAACCCTACCCATCCCCACACCCCCGGGCCCGCTCGGCCCCCTCGTAACGAGGGGCAAGGCCGCCCCCCCCCCCTTTCCCCACGGCAGCGGCGGCTCCCCGGCCCCCCCACCCCCCCTCCCCCGGGCCGCCTTCCCCGCAGCATCCGCGCTCCGCTCGGCCGAGGATGCTCGTACCCCAAGCCCCATTTTAATCACGCATACCGACCCCTGGGGGGGGTGGTGGTCCTCCTCGGAGCCCTCTCTTGCCGGACACACGGAGGGCCGTACCCCCCGCGTTACTCATGGCGGCACTCTTCCTCCCCCCCCACCTCCCTCCCCAACCTCCCCCCGTTTCCGCACTCACTTACCTAGGTGTTTCTTACAGCCTCTTCCTTCAAAAAGTAGGGGTGGGTGAGCCAAGTTTCTAACCACACGCCAAAAAAAAATTGAAAATAAACACCACCAAAAATAAGCCCCCCCCCCCCCCCTCCCCTCTAAAAAAAAGGAAAAAAAAAAAAACCGAAGGGGGGTTTAAACCGAGCGCACCCCCTTCCTGCCGGGCGTATGCTCCCAGCGCCGCTCCTCTCCTCCCTACGCTAGCCCCTGGCAAGCGGGCCCCGGCCTGACCGCACTAGCCGCCCAGCCGAAGCCTGCGGCTCCCCCCGGGGCGGGCGCTGCCCTCGGCGTGGGGCTCCGCACCTTCCCCTCAGCCCCAGCAGCAAGGCCGCCCGCCGCGCAGCGGACGGGGCCGCGCTTCCCTCCTCCGGGCGGTCGGTGCGTGGCTCCGGCCTCCCCAGGTGGAGGGAGGGGAGAAGAAGGGGGGAACGACGGGGCTTCTACCTTCCTCGTGGCCCTAGCTGCGGCTCGGCGGAGCCCTGTCTCTCTCTCTCTCTCTCTCTCTCCCGCCTGGCTGGCTGCCCAGGCCCGGGGCCGTACGGCAGGGTCTGCTGGCTTACTCCCGTTGCTGCCGCCCTTCCCTCGGCCCGGCCGGCGCCTCAGTTCATCCCCATTCCCATCCCACCCACCCCCCGGGCCCGCGCTAAACTTTGCCCCCCCTCAGCCGCGCCAGCCGCTCCCCCTGCGGGCTCCCCTACGAAGCAGGTCACACGCACGGCGGCGAAGGCGGCGGCGGTGGTAGCAGGGACTGAGCGCGGCGCGTCTCCCCCTCCTAATGCCACAGACTCGGAACCGGCTCAAACCGGTTCAGACTGGGAGATTCCATCTCGGTTTAGTTTTCAGCCCATGGCGCCGCGGAGCGTTTGGAAACCTCGGACCTCCGCCCAGCCGCCGCTCCCATTGGTCCCGAGTCCTGCCGCCGCGCAAGCGGCCTCTCTGCTCATTGGCCAGAGGAGCTGTCGATCTACTGCGCGCCTCGGAGGGGCGGAGGGAGCGAGCGACGGCGGGGAGGGGGGAGCGGTGGAGGGGATCCGCCCCCTCTCCAGCGGCGCTTTGCGCGCAGGGGGGGACGGTGCGGGGGGACCGCTGCTGGCTAATAGGCCGAGTGGAGCTGTCAGTCAAAGGCGAACCCGCCTTGCGTTCACAAACCGCGGGCGCAGGTGCTGCTGCATTCTGGTTGGTTGGCGGCTTGGTGTGACGCGTTGGCCTGAGCGCGGCTTTTGGGGCCGCTGAGGGGAAGGGCGCGCGCGCGCCGGGCGGTGGCGACCGTTGGGAGCTGTGGGCTCGTGCCTGAGGGGGGAGCAAGATAAGGGGGCTGGTCTGTGAGGAGTAAGGATTTTCGTCCCCTTCAGGAGAGCTCAGGGTGCCTCTCGGGAAGTGTCCCGTTACCGCTGAGGCGCTATGTCTGTGGGAGTGTAGCTATGAGATTGGGAGGGGCCTGTTTGAGGGGGTACTGGCGTAGTGGGGTTCTATGGCAGCGGTGGGTTTTACTTCATAGGCCCGCTTCTCCGGAGCGGGGTCTGTCAGCGAGGTGGATGCTGAGCACAGGGATGAGGCGCTGCTTTGGTGTCCCGAGGCTGATAGGAAGCTAAGTGCTCAGCTGTAAAATGTAGGTAGGAGGGGCAACAGTGGAGGAGCGGGTGCTGGCTTACGCCTTACCTATGCGGTTCTCTTCCCTCCGCTAAGGCCTGTGTAGGGTGATGCGTGTTTCCCATCCTCTATGGTTCATAGTGTATCCAGCTTGCTGCTGTAGCTGTGCTCCTCAGTCTCTGAGGAGTTCTCTAGCTGCCTTCCGAGGGGTGGCTTAGGCAAGGTTAGTTTGCCTGCAAATAAGCAACGTTCTGAACTGTGTGAGGAATTCTTTTTCAGATGGGAATAGGAGTGATTTTAGGTCAGGGACTGGCTTCTCAGTGGTGGTACAAATGCAACAGGTTATGGTTGTTTCTCCTATTGCTACCTGAAGGAGCAGAAGAATGTGCTTGCCAACTTCCATATGGAAAAACTCTTATGCAGTCAAGGTACTTAGTACTTGTGTATGTATTTCTTCAAAACTGTATCTCTTTATGTGAGAAAATAACAGCTATAGATAAGTTACACAAGTAACTAATTTCTATGAAGAGGGTAATATTCTGAAGTATTTAGATGTCCTTCTAGGAATGTTTTCATCATCTAGTCTAAAACAAAACTTTCCCTTTGATTGTGATTTTGGGGTGGCAATGCACTGTCAGTGAAAGTCTTTATAAAAGTGACGGTTTAGATTTGTAGGATGCCATATTTTCTTGGTGGTATCCAAAGGAAACTCGCTCTGTAGCATTGCGAGATGGTGTTCACCTGTGCCATGGCCAGGTGCATAGGAGGAAAGCTTATGCTTAAGCTCTTTTGCACAGTTGAAAATAAAAATAATAATGCTTTCATGTATGTGTTCGGCTTGAGATTTCACAAAGAAGTCAATCTTTTCAGGAATGCTGACTTTTGCTCACAAGACCAGAGTTGTCTTACATTGTCATAATCTTTGTCACGAATGAAAAACTAAGCCTGCAGTTGTCTTTGAGAAACTGGGTTAAATGTTTGCTTTTGCAGGATTTTAGGGAGTGCATGTAGGGTTTTTTTTTTTTGGGGGGTGGGGGGTGTTTGGGATTTTTTTTCAAAATGGAAGAACAGCAAAGATCTGGAAGTTATGATATTGGCCCTCTGGAAAAGGTTTAAATTGACCTTGGCTGTCCTACAGACCACTCCAGAGTATTTAGTGTGATATATAGAGCTTAATTTTTGATGCTGGTAGTGTTTGCCAAGCTACTTTCTTACACTGTAAACTATAGCAACTTTTAAAGCAAAATGGTATTTACAGAAGTTAATAGACTAGTTTCACAAAACAAAGCCCTTTGATTAGTGACTTATTTAAAATAGACATTGCCACAATTAATTGGAAAACGGACAGACATGGTAAGATCTGTGCTCTTTTATTACCATGTACGATTTCTTTATCAATTATTGTTTCAAGTGGTTGACCCTGGTCGTTGTCTGAGCTCCTGGCGTATGAAATAAAAGCCACTCAATTGCTGTTTGTTTTTCATCTAGAGACTGTAAGAAGCTTTTTGTTGAACTGGCTAGGAATAATCTATCGATGGGTTTACTAAAAATCTCTAGCAGAACTGAATGGAGTGAGTATAGAAAGAAATACTCTGCTATAACATGTTTGGGATGATAATGGACAGGGTAAGACACCTGTGAGACAGACACCATTTTGGGGGGGGAATAATCTGGAAAATGTCTTTGGGATCATGCTATAAGTTATGAATGCAAACATCTAGCATTCAATAGCATTAGATTGATTAGTTGTTTGAGCTGCCTAAATATTCCTTATTTTATTTTTCTACTATTTTATTATCCTGCAAAGTTTTTTTGTTGGCAAAAGCATTTCAGTATTTGTTTTCTTAAGCTGAGGGATAGCTTCAGCTCCAGCTTAATAAAGGTTTTTTCTCAAGTCTTTCTATATGAATGTTGAAGTTTTATCAAAGAACCTTAGTAACTATTGGAACGCTTTATGCTCTACAACTGAAGTAATTTTGATTGCATTATAGTTGATAGCTACGTATATAATGTTTTGAGTGCTTGCTGGTAATATCCTAAAGCTTACTTATAAATAAAGCTTCATGCTTCTTTAAAAATCAGTGAAGTCCTATGAAAGAATTTAAGGTGTTGGTAGGTTCAAGTGGGAGCTAACCCATTCAACAAGTTTCCATATATTCGTGCTAGGAGCTTACTCCATTATGTTAATTGAGCTAAGCTACTAGCTCCAAAATACTACGTGCAATTTTGAAATTGCAAAGTATATGCAGTACTTCAGAATTGAACTGAGGAATGATACCCTCTTAGGAGGCTACTGGTTCCCCAATGCATTTGTTTCTTTAGTTGAGGCTGCTTTTGAGATCACAGTCCAAAAAGGGGGGATGTTTTAAATAGTCAATAGTAGATATCAAGCAATGATGTGATGTGTTTCCTGTCTGAACAGGCGCTTCCTTATTGGTAGAGAATCACTGAAGAGAAAGTCTGTCAAAACTAAATAAATCAAAGTGTAGTTGAAAAACACCAGGCTCATTTTTTACAGGGAAATTAGCGTCTGTCTAGTTGCCTTCCCTAATACTGTCAGACATGTGGCATGATCATGCAAAAGATATCAACTGATATAAAGATCACTGCAAAATTACTATTGGTGTGAAGTCTGTATTCTACTGGAAAGGAACTGCACAGTCAGAGACTCTGCTGTTGCTACAAAGTTACAAAAAAGGAAACTTAGAAAGCTAACAGAAAGACTTCAAAAATATGCAACTACCTTTACAGATAGAGTATTCATCTGTGAATCTACTGGATTATGCTCAAAACCTGTATTTTTTCCTTATGTTTTTTTTTTAAACCATTCCTTACGTGAAATCTAACATTTTACGGGTAAACTTCTATACTAATGACCGAAAGATTTGTAGTAGTAACCAAATCATAACACATTTCAATAAATAAACTATAATTACACATGCTTACACTGTTGTCATAAATATAGTTTTGACTGCCTTACAAGTTCTGAAACTGCTGTGGGGATTCCAGTTCCTCAATCTTCATTTTGTGGGGTTTTGTTATATGGTTCTTTTCTATATAGTTCTGGGATGGCTAGGGAAATCACACTTGTATCCCAATATGCATTTATGTTTCAGGCAGAAGCTGAGGAGATGCAACACCATGTGATACCAAATGAGGTCCTGTGGGATGTATTACTGGAGAAATAGCCCTGCTACCAGGATAGTCACAGGTCAGCGGGAGAGGTGGGAGGCAGGAGAAGGTGTGATGGAAAAATGTACGTTATCTGAACCTGCCTTTGTTCAAGAAGGTGTTTGTAGAAGTTTTGTAACCCATGTTTATGTGATGTCTCTGTAGTCAGTACGTTGACAAATTTTGAATTATTCTGTTCTTTATAAATGGAAACTGTAACTTAGTAACTTTTTTTTTTCTTACAAGCAGCAGTTGTCTTAAAGCAGTCACAACAGAGGGCTGTTTGTTTTGTGGCTTTGTTTTTTTTCTTTTTTTTCCCCCTGTACTTAAATTTGTAAGTCAAATATCTGGAAAAATTTTGTAGCATTTAAGGATTTGAAGAGCTGGAATGTGAACACTTTTTTTGTCATGCATAAAAATAACTGCATCCTATAACATCTGTGACATAAGATCACAATGATAACCAAGTGCTTTGTTTACTCACCTTGTTTGTCTTGCTCTGATGGGTTGGCTTGTGTAAGAATTAACACATCTGTAACTTGCAGCGTGATTTATAATTGAATATAGTATTGTAATTGATGGGATTGAATCTGAAAGTGATTCAGATGGGTTGATGGGTTAAAAATAGGGCTGTAACTCTAGAGCTTAGAATAAACAGTGTCTCTCTCTATATGTGTTTTGATGTTCTAGCTAGCCCTGGTGTTCAAAACAAACTGATGGGAGACCAAAAAGTCAGATTCTTTAACTCCTTTGGCCTATACTGAAGGTTCGCTTCTGTTTACTTGCTATTGTTTGGGGGTTTTTTTTGTGCAGGAGAAAAGCTTTTAAATCCTTGAAGTTTAAGATTCTGTTTAAGACAAAGCAGTAGATGCAACTTTTCACATTTTCATCAGGTGTCAGTAATGCCCCAGAATGAGGTGCTTTTAGTAAATTGCAACAGTAACAAACACAACTGGATTTATTAGTTTTGCAAGTTTGTTAGCTGAATCCTGTCTTTGAGTAGGGGGTTAGTTCCTACCTCTCCTATAGTAGAAAGTAGTGTCACTGGCTCTGCTTATCTCAAGTAACATATTTTAATCTTTTTCAGAAATGGCTCTCCTGTCTTTATGCAAGCTGTGGCTGAATATGTTGTAGTATATGAAAACAGAATACTTCTCATCTTTCTTCTGTAAGGAGTTAGGTAAAGGCTGGCTCAGAAACTGAGAGCAGTCATGTAAAAAGCAGCTATTTTAACAGGATGAATATATCTGGATCTCAGCTTTTCTGACAGATACAGTATCAGTAGTTGTTGTAAGCTTATGCTTGCTGCTTTGTTACCACTGTTCCCTGTCTGTTGACTCCTTTATTAGATGTTCAGTCTGGTATTTAGGCCTTGCTGAAATCAATAGGAAAATTTGCTTGGGTTTCAAGTCAGCAGTGTGCCCTGGTAGTGATAAAAGCTAACTGCATACTAGGCTGTATCAACAGGAGCATAACCAGTAGATCAAGTGAAGCAATTATGCCTCTCTGTTTGACACTCATTAGCTGCATTTGGAACACTGTGCCTTGTTTTTGGTCCATCAGTACAAGAAAAATGTTGAAAACTCCATGTTAGGCCAGCTAGAAGGATGGAGGAGAGACTGAGGGAGCTGGACGTCTTCAGCCTGGAAGACAGATGGGCAGGGGGAGACCTAGTAATAGCCCCAGTAACTAAGTTGAGCTTACAAGAATGAGTGCTATTGAGAGCATGGTAGGACAAGAAGAGGCAATAGGCATATATTGAAGTACTCTCTCCTAGAAATGAGGAGGCTATTTTTCACTGTGAAGATAACTAAGCATATCAAAGCCACAAGCAAATTTGTCCAGATTCAGTGTTGATCTTATCTTGAGTATGAGGCTGGACAAGAGATGTCCTAAGGCCCCTTCCAACCTGAGTTGTTTGAAAAAACTTGAAAGTTATGTATTAGTGTATGTAATTATTCACTAATATTTTTGTATGTGAAACTTGGCTTGCTTCTGGTCTCTTTGAACACAGTTGGACTCCTGATGCGATAAAATTATTTTCTACATTTTACATACATAACTAATTCTTATTTTAATAAATGGGGTTTTTTTCCAGTGCATATGAATGTATGCCAGTATCACTGATACTACTCCCTAGGCAGAGGAAGGAATACTTAACGTAGAGTGAAGCTGTAAACTAATGAGAATTTACTTTAGTTTTTTTCTTTTGCAAAGAAAACTGAAATATTTGGGAATAATCCCATGTAATATGATGCAATCACCTTTTCAGACTCCAAGGAGCTATTTTCTACCTTTTCTGAGGAAATCTTAGCTTTTCACGAAAACTACAAACCCAAGGTGGAAGTGGAAAGTATATATGCAGAATTAAGTAAATAAACTTTCTTAGTCTGCTTGTTCTTTACAAGGGCCTTACAATTTGTGTCAGTTAGTATATTTCAAATACTTGTCTAATCCGTGCACATACTGTTCATGGGTGATGAAATGAGCTGCTGTATCCTGAGATTGTCATAAAATAAAGATCATGTGGATGGGCAAATAGTGTTCACTAGCTTTTACCCTGAAGCTAATGAGCTATGCAGCTCCCTTCCTTTTATCTTTTATACAAATAATTTTTTACCTATAAGCTTTTGGGTTTTGAACACCCTTCCCACAAATTTTGTTTAGCAGCTTAGCAGAAGATCTTTAGCTACAGTTAATTTTGTCCCCTGAGGTTTTTCAGAAGCAGGACTACTTTCTTAGGTGGTGTGTGTCTAGGAAAGCTGATGCTCTGAAAGCAGGAGGAATCGTACAAATAAGAGAAAAACATCAAGTTAATGTCATAATTTCTTTACAGAGGGAAGTACATTTAGTAAACAGAAACACCAGGGAAGGAAGAAAAATACAGTGAAGGGGAATAAAGTGAAGGAAAAGAGAAGGGAGCTCTTGAGCGAGGCTGAAGTGAAGGGAGCGAGGCATTCAGGAAATTGCCAGCTGTAAATTTCCAAGGATGTCTTGACAATGCACAACTAAAACAATCTGTTAATGTCATGAGTGTCATTGTAAACAACTTCAGCCTCTACCTCATTCTTCAGTAAAGGTCTTTTCCCAAAACCATTCATTTGGGGTGGGGATTTGTTTGTGGCAGGTGGAATTACTGCAGAGTTTTTACTTTCTGGTAAAGTAAAGATTCTTTGCAAAAATCTTCATCCTGAAAGCAGGGAAAGATGCCTTGTAGTTCCCATTTTCTCATGCAGCTGGCCAACTTAGTTCTGTGATTGACATGACAGGACCAAGAAATATGTTTGGCTAATGAAAGGAATATAGAAAAGTTCTGTCCTTACGCTCTTACTTGGTGGCATTCTGTAAATGACAGAACTAATCCTGCCTAAGCATCCCTCTTCTCATTGAACATCTGCTGCTGTTCTTAATTGTTTTATCTCTTTTTCTTTTGGGACAGTTTCCAATGTATAAGTTTTATTATTCAATGACTTTTCTTTGACTCTGCCTTTCTAAGTTTAGCTAAACTAATTTTGCATTTAGTTTAATTTATTCTTGTATGTAGAAAGCAATTTGTCTGTTTTGATCAATGATTTCAGAGAGGCCATATAAGAATATTAACTGCATTTGCACATGATCTTAACTTAAGTGTCACAAACACCAAGTAGGAAGAAATAATACAAAGTAATCTAAAAATCTTGGAAATAGGGAATTGAATGTAACTGAGTGGAGAGGGAAAATATGAACTGATGTGTCTTTGGAAAAAAAAGCCAAGTACAAGGGAAAACTTGGAAAATAGTAGTAGCTGAAGGAGAAAATGGAGAGCAAATTAGATATGCCTTTTGTCAGTGACTGGGGAAAGGAAAGGACAATATAATTAAGGAATATCTGTGGGCATCACTTTGAACAGCAGTAGGGTAGTGGCTGCTTTAAAGTAATTTTGAGGCTGCTCATAGAATATTGTAGCAAAGCCTGGTTATATCACTGTCTGTATGTTGTAAACAGATGGGCAATATTTTGGAGGTGATCAGTAATTAACACTTAGGCAAAGAGAGTACATGTATGAAATATACAGAATGGGGCTGAGGAAAAAACAGGTGGGGATATATTAATCAATAAACTTCCTAAAGCTATGAACTGTAAACACTGTTAATGAAGATTTGAAGATAATTAAAATAACTGTAAATAAAGACTGCTCATTCAATTTACAAGTGTAAAATAACTTTTCACAGTACATACAAATCTATGAAAAATAGATTCCAAGCAGGAATGAAACAATGCTGGGGAAAAACAGTGTTTATTACAAGGGATAATTTCTCCATCTGTAGTCTTTTTAAGATGTAGTCTTTGTGGTGTTTCATTGGCAGTGGAATTCTTTTGCTAGCCAAATTTTGCTTGCCACATTCATTTAAATAGTGCTGATGCCTGAATGTGGTCAAGAGGTAAAGGGAAAGATAAGAAAGCCTTTCCCCAATCAAGTCCTTCAAATAAGTGAGTTTACAAAATTTTTACTGAAAACCACTATAATGGAACTCAATTCATAAATATATAAGTGAACACAGTGAGATTGACAAATACAATGCAAAAGGAATATTTTTCTATGATATTATTCAGTAACTTAAATCTATCTAAATTGTCTATGTTCTTCAAGAACTACTAAACTGTAATACACCTTATTAAATTTTAACAGACTAACCTCTGTGAGTCTAGTATCTGCAGCTGTGAGCTGTGTTAGAAAATTGGTGTGAAGTCTAATGTGTATGTCCCAGAACAGAGCTTTTCTGCTTTTCTGCTAACACAGTGACTAACATAAAGCCAGGTTAATAAAATTTTGCAAGGATCCCAATGTTGTCAGCCTTCTGTTAAACCAGATCTGGTAAGCTTTGAAACATTCGTTAGTTGTAAAAAGGGAGGAGGGGGTTGGCTTTTCTGCTTTTTATACTATTTCTTAGCCTTGTTTTTTGGTCAAACCTATTTTAACTTTCAAAGCACCTTAAGAATTACAGAAAAGGTAGTTAGTAGGGTTTGTGTCCTAAAATAAAAATCGAACTCTAAAGGTGGTTTGGGAATCTGATGTAAAATAGTCCATAGTGTTCAGTGCTCTAAATGTCATTGGTGTAGACTATTGATTGTACCCAATAAACTTTTCTCAACATTAAATCGAACAATTGCCTCTGGGCAATTGACTATTACTTAAGTGCACTTTTTATTTAAAATGGAACTGCTAATACTCAGTTGTGATAATATATTGGCTTGGGGTATTACCTTGTCTTGTGTAGTATTTTTAACTTAAGAGACAATCTTTTATGTCTAACAGGTAACTTCAGATTGCAATTTAGGATTAGATACAGTAAAGACGATTGCCATGTCTTCAGTAAATTCCTGCTATTTATGAGATTGGTGAAGCTCTGTGTCCTCTCTGTAATTTCAGTGGGTGTATGATAATTTTGCTGAACTTTGCTTGTAAGCTTTACAGTGATTTTTCACTATTTTTTCAATGCTTACTGACTGCCTACTACTGATTTTCATCTCTGCTTCTTTGATTTCACCATATACATCTTTCAGTCATTCACCTGATTTAAACTGCCCATAGAGGTAACACCCCTTCTGGAGTAACAGTCAGTCTCTAATATCCTTCTGTTACTGGGATTGTGGATTGCAATATGAATGCAAGGATATAATGGTAGATGTCACTTTCATGATAATCCATAGATTTCATGGCTGCCAAATTCGTAAAGCTATCAGTGTCAAGATGAAATACAGGTTATGCCTCAAAGTGAGACTGTTATATAACTTTGACTTATTTCAGTCCAGTTACAGCATTATAACTGAGCCTTAATTTTAAACTGCCCCTAAGCAGTTCCTCCTGGTTTTGATGCATTGTCTATCTTCCATACTGTCATACATACAACTTGCCTATCCTTACGTCAGGACTGTCTCTTGGTTCTATATCGAATAGCCTGTGAAATGAAAATGTATTCCCCAGGTGATGAGCACAGGGCCATATTTCCAGAAGAAGTTTCTTTAGCTTGTTCATTTTGGAAATCACTCAACTAATAAATTTCATGTTGGTAAAAGAAAAGGGTATAAAGAAGGGAGTAGAAACTGAACCACTGTTTAGGCTTATAGCTTCCAGAGTATATCTGCATATATCTGCTGTAAATGATCAATGTGTAAGCAATCTTGATCCAATTTATTAAGGCTCTTTTTTTATGTTTTTGGGGTTTTCACAAGGAAATCCTTGATTTAGAGATTTTTTTCCTATTGCAAGCTTTAGAGTCTTTTCACTTGTCCCTCTATTTCAGCCCACCATAAATTAATGGTCGACCTTTGGCAAGCTATATTCTTTAAATGCTGCTTTTTCTATTATACCCGTGACTAAACTTAGTCTTTGATCATGTTCCTTTATGGATGGCCCTTTCCACTCTGAAGGGAAAATTAGGACTTAAAAAAAATGTAGAAAAGTAGTATTTCTATCCTTAGAATCCTTTTTCCCTTGTGAGAATTCTTTGGAAAGCTTTAGTTTTAAGGCAGTATTCCTTCAAGCTCTCTTTCTGTGTCCAGGTACCAATAAGCAATTTATTTTTAAGGCAGGATAGAATGAGGAACTTGTCATCTGGGACTAGAAATGACACAGAATGACATCATTCTATCCCAAAGCAAATGGAAGTATTGTGCTTCTGAGATTGTCAGAAATTTCCTGCTTTAAATCAACAGCATGTTAGAGGGTGTCAGTGCACAATTATGTGGTAGACTAGACTCCTCCACTATCTGTGGTAATATCTAAAGAGTGTGAACATCTCTACAAGAAGGAAAAGACACAGACTTTCAGAATCTTTGGAAAACAAAAGCTTGCCATCAGTTTAAGATGGTCTGTGTGCAAGGAGAGTTCAAATCCTTCAAAGAATGAATTACAGAGGAGGAGACACCATGTGAACCTTGTGCTGTGTGTGGTTAATAGTACTGTAACAGAAGCGACCACGCATTCCTTTTGTGACAGAGGTCATTGCACTTCCAAGGGGAATGTCAGTGACACCTTCAATGTCAAAAGTTGTTACTTTACTTCTCCCTATAAGAAAGCATTGTGTCAAAATAACTAGTTACTTCCCAAAATGTGAAACATGCAGGGAAGGTGCGAGCAGATGTGGAAGGCCAACTCCTACATGTATATGAAGTGTTGGCCCTTTATAATTTCATCCCTCCTTATGGGACTGCAGGAAAGATGTCTGGATGTGTTTACTTACTGGGGAATTAGATTTCAACAGTTTGGGAAATGCAGGTCTTAAGAGCTGCCTGTACAGAGAAAATTGGTAATTAGAAGCATGTGTTCTGCTGTAAGTGTTCCAGTGAACTGTCTGGATCAGAATGAAAGCCTAGATTAACACAGTGTGACGGTGTTGTGCAGATGTAAACCTGGTGTGCCTTTAACCATTTTAATCTTGTTAGAAATTTAGTTGAAAATTTGTGTATTCAAAGGGTCTCTAGTTTGATTCTTTTTTCCTCTAGCAGGATTTTATGTGAAGATGATTTTTTTCTCACCAACTTGTTTCACAAGTTATTTCTTCAAAGTAACTTTTTATAAAGTAAAACTAATACTGGTATTTCTGACTCCAGCTATAGGACAGAAATACTGTATGATTTATCCAAGTGTCACCAAACAGAAATTCCCCTTTAACCCAAATCTATCTAATATGTCCTAGATTGTAGATGGGAAAGGATTTCGGATTCCAAATCTTAATTTTAAGTTGCATGTCAGCATGCAATCTACAAAACAGAAAAGGGTTTTCCAGGATAATGTATATGAAATAAAATTACACTTTTCTATGTCTTTCATCCTTGCTTTGATAGCTTTAAGATTGCAGGGAGGTAAAAATTATTATACATTAAGTGTTTCAGACAAACAAGCTTGTGGTTATGGCAGAATAATGAAGAACTTATATACGGATTTCTTTGGTAAAGGTGCTCTATGAGTTTGATAAAACTCTCCATAAAATTTGTGTTTGAAAAATAGAGATGTCACCTCCTCTTGCAGCAGACATGTATGTCCCAACCTAATACTTTCCCTCATGAAATAATTAGCATATAATGTTAATATTTTTAATATATTAGATTCTTAAAGGAGAATCTGAAGAGGATTCTGAAGGGGAGAAGAGCATTCTGCTTGTGATACATTACTAAAGTATAATCAATAATCCATTAGCAGGAATCGGTTCCATTTAACACTTACCCCAACATTTTTTTTATCCTTTCCAACTGTAAAACAGTACAAGGAAGTAGTCCAGAAGGTTGACTTGTAGAGGAAGTTAACATGCTACCAAAAATAGTTAAATATAAAGGTACTTAGCAGAAACCACATCTAAAGCAATATTATTTTTCATATGAAAATATAGTATGTCATGGAAGCCTGCCTGCCTCTCGTATGTAGTTGAGAGACACTGTGAGGAATGCCCTTTCAGTAAATAGTGTAGTATCAGGGTCACAAATACCACAAAATTTCTTTACAAATATTTATTACACCTAATTTCTCAGAGCATTAAGAAATGTATTCTGCCTGTAGGAGTAAATAATGAGAAAAAATTCTGAAGTACGCTTTTTTCATTCCTAACTGGGAGTGACTAGCAGAACACACAGCCTTGATGTGGCTCTTTAATTGGATAGTTTCGTGAATTGGTGACTGCAAGTTTTATTTAGTGTTGGTTTGGGATGATCACTTTACTATTTTGTGATTTATGGCCAAAATCTATTTTTACTTGCATGAGGAGTTCCACCACTTCATTATGCACAGGAGGAAGCATGGGAAAAGGAAATATCTTTATAGATATTGCTGTATTTGTCACAATCTAAAATATATTGGTTTAGCTTTTCTAGACTGAGAAATCAACTCTGAAAGCAAACCAACAACAGAGGGATTAATGATATTTAAAAAAAAAAAAGCCACACATTGTCCTATCTTATTCAGAGCAGAATTTTCTAACAACCAAATTCTATAAGAGTCTGTTTTTCAAAGTTATGTAATAAAAATAATTGTCAAATCTATTATGATAGTCTAGACTACACACAAAAGGGGAACTCCAGGGAAATCATGGAGATGTTCTCATGGAAATAGGTAATGGGAAGATTGAAATGTTTCATCTATTTTAAATAAGTATTATAATCTATAACCTTTCAGAATAGTTTAGTTCCTTTCTTGGAGAAAAAAAATTGATACAGTAAATTGTTCTAGAAGAAAACGTGCTATTGTTAGTCCTACTCTGCTGGGTTAATGATAAGAGCTTGTAAAAACCCTGTGTTATAAGTAGTCCAGAAACTTTTCTTCTTTCCAATTCGTATGCATGTTATATATAAGTTAATAGTTTGCACAAACACAAACCAAGCTATCTAGTTTAAGTGGAATAAAATTATTCTATTTTCTGAAATCCTGGATAGAGGAGATTTTCAAAGTGGGAAACAAAGACATCTCTTAGGCTGATGCTGCATTGCCTGCAGTGGGGATCAGGAAACAGATTGACAAGGGGGGCCTGGAGGAAGGATTTGTTTGAATCTTTCCAGTCTGACTCCATGTCTTCCTCTCCTGACACCAGGATGAATAAGGCGCATGTGAGGCGAAGTTTGCAGAATCGGGTGAGAAATTTCTATTAAGAACTTTTTGCTATGCAGTACAGCAGCAATTTATGAGCCAGGGACCATTGCAGATACAAACTGGGTCTCAAGGGTGACAGGTATTTTTTCATGTTTGCTAGTATTTGGGTCACAAGCTTTATGAAAGGGGAGAACACAACCCATAAAGTTTGGGAATGGAAGCTGTGAAATGTTACAGTAGCAGGGTTATCCCTTGTGACTTCTGGTAATTAGATAAAATTTGCTGATTAATGAGGCCATAGTTTCACACACGCTTTAAGCCAGCACTAAAACCTAACCTGATAGAGTGATTAGTTTTTGCCTGGATATGGATCTCTGTAGGAGAGTGACAGAACTCTCTTTCAGCAGCATTACAGGTTTATAATGATATAAACTGTATATATAAGACCATAACTTGGGAATGCAAAAAAATAATGGGAAATAAGACAATGAAATGTATCCTCTTGGTTTTGAAGCTATTTTTCTTAAACTCTTCCTTTGCTCAGACCCTTATTCAGATTTTCTCCTGCTTGTGTAGGTTAGATGAGGACATTCCTGGGTCAAGAGCCGTTTGATCAGGTAGTGATGTTTGCCCTTCCTTCTTCATACTGAGCTAATAGTATGTCTGAAATACAATGCAATATAACTTGCCTCAAAAGTACAAAACCAAAAGGCCAAGTTACATACAAATAAAGTAATTTCAGATGCACAGTTCACTTTTCAGTTCAAAACCCTGTAATTCAGAAGTCAAAATCTTTGACTTCAAGAGAAGTAAATCTTTTTTCTACAATGCATTGTCTGATAAATTCTACTTTGGGCAATGCTATTATTTAAAAATTCACTGGCAAATGAAAGTGATTAGCAGCCTGGATTGATGGCATAAAAATGAAACTGCAGAGGTAAGTATTGCTGGCCTACATGACAGTTATATAATTGATACAAATACCATGGATTGAGTGCTATTTTTTTGTACAGTCCACAAGAGGTTACTAGAACTGCAATAACACTGAGAAAACCAATAGGAAATAGTTCTTGTGTATGGAATATAAAATATATCTCCAGGGATGTGAGTGAAACTTCATTACTTGAAATGTAAATCTTAATACAGTAGAAACTATAAAGGGGACAGTTCTGTGCAGGATTTAGTAATTTTCCCCTATTTTTATCTTTAGGGAAATTGATCCTTTTTTTTTTTGTCAGTTCCACCAGTCTTGTAGGCACTTAAATTTTTCTTATTTTAATAGGAGGAAGAAACAGTGAGAGCAATGGAAAAGACCTTAATTGTCACACTATTGCCTAAGGTAAGGTTTGCAGAAAATTAGCTTTCCAGTAGCTGGAAGAGGTTGGTGACACTAACAGATTCTGGGTGCAGCCCAGTGATCATCAGATATGTGATGACTATGTTAGAAATGGCACAAATGTGTGTCAATAAGGCAGGCTGGAGGTTGGGAATCAAAAAAAACCCACTCAGGTCAGGCACAGCAAGGAATGGGAGTGAGCACAGACCTACCTACAAAGCTCAGAAAGGGACTAGGGGCTTCAGGCTGAGCTTAAATGGGTCAGTGGACAGTATATGTCCAGTTTCCAGTCCTCTTCAATATATTCATCAATGACCTGGATGAAGGGATAGAATGTACCCTCAGAAAGTTTGCTGATGATACAAAACTGGGAGGGGTGGTTGACACCCCTCACTGTATGGTGCTGCCATACAGTGAGACCTGGACAGGCTGGAAAGTTGGTCAGAGAAGAACCTGATGTATTTCAGTAAGGCAAGTGTAGGGTGCTGCACCTGGGGAGAAATAACCTCATGCACCAGTATTGGTTGGGGGCTGACCTGCTGGAGAGCAGCTCTGAGAAGAAAGACCTGGGAGTCCTGGTGGACAATAGAATTACCATGAGCTGACAATGTGCCCTTGAGGCCAAGAAGGCCGATGGCATCCTGGGGTGCATCAGGAAGAGTGTGACCAGCAGGTCAAGAGAGGTTATCTATTCTATTCTGCTGTGGTAAGGCCGCATCTGGGGGGGCACTGGGTCCAGTTCCAGGTTCCCCAGTTCAAGAAGGACAGGGAACTGCTGGAGAGGGTACAGCAGAGGGCTACAAAGATGGTTAGGGGCCTGGAGCATCCCTCTTATGAGGAGAGGCTGAGGGACTGAGGTCTTTTTAGTCTAGAGAAGACTGAGGGGGGGATCTGATCAATGCTTATAAATACTTGAAAGGAGGGTGTCAAGAGGATGAGAAGAGTCTTTTTTCAGTGGTGCCCAGTGACAGGACAAGAGGAAATGGGCACAAACTTGAGTATAAGAAGTTCCACCTAAACATGAGGAGGAACTTATTAACATGAGGGTGGCAGAGCCCTGGAATAGGCTGCACAGGGGGATGGTGGAGTCTCTGTCTCTGAAGACATTCAAAACCCGCCTGGACAAGTTCCTGTGCAACCTCTCTAGGTGGACCTGCAGGGGGGTTGGACTAAGTGATCTCCAGAGATCCCTTCCAATGCCATGTGATTCTGTGTGAATGGGGGTCACAGATGAAGCTGTTTAGGGCAATTAAGCACTATTTATGCTCCAAATGGATTTATGGTCCAAATAGATTCTTAACTTTTCTAGGTAGCTTTTATTAGAGGAATTGCTTTTTGTAAAGGGGGAAAAAAAACACCCAACTTTTCTCTTGGATTAAGCTTAAACCACTTTAATTTTCACCCCAGCAGAGCTCCCTGTTACAGACAGATTGAACAGTGCCAAGTGCTGCTCTCATTAAGAACACCTGAACAGCATATTCTGTATAAAGTTTACCCTTCCTATTAATTGAGGTTAATTGTAGCTTTGCAGTAGCTACCCAGAAGGGGGCGGGGGGGGAGGATGTTCCTACCTCTGAGATGGTGATGCCTTCAATCATAGTAAAAAATTATAAATAAAAATTCTAAGACCTGGTAGTTCAAGGCACAGTGCACCCACACAGAGCCAAAGACAAATGCTATCCTAAAAAAAAAATTTACCAAGTCAGAAAATAATATAGGAAAGAAGTCTCACAACATTCACACAAAGTGAGAGTTGAGAAGTCTATAGACTTTGACTTGCCTATGTCAGACATATTAGCTAAAAGACCACTGTCACAAGAGGTGAGATGGTAGCCTTGGAAGTCATTCAAAATCAGCCTGTTTCAGAGAGAAGCTGATAAGGCACCAAAGGACTAAGTTTTATTCTGGTTTTTGGGTTTGGGTGGTTGTGTGGGTTTTTTTTTTTTTCCTCTGGAGCATTTATCAATTGAGTTATTTCATTTTGTATTTATGTTCATTGTTCCAAGACAATAAGTTGTCTCTATGGCAAGAGTTGCTAAAATACTTCAGTATGGCATTTGTTTCCTTTCCCTGACTAGAGAAAAACCCTCTAGTTTGTAATCACTCTTTGAATAGTAGTCCCTGACCAAGGGAAGCTAATTTCAGCAACAATAAATGCTGTGTCTTTTGTCCCTTCAGAAAATAGAATTGAGGACCTTGTAAAGTTCTTGGACCTTGCAGCTGACTAATCTGCAAACTCAATATGCCTCCTATTTTTGTCACAGTGTTGGGAGAAGAAACCTCTAAAGTCTTCTTGGACACCCATACACACGTAGTCACCTAGAATAGCTTTTATACAAACTTATCTTTGTAATGCATATTTCCTCTGTTAATATAGAGGTTTTTACTGAATAGTAGTTCAGTTGTGAGAATCGTAGTTATGTTATTTGTACTGGAAGAAAACGTTCCCCTAAATGTTAATGTATAATACTTCTGTAGCCGGGAGGGGGCTGTTCATCCAGGTTTATGAGGAAATAGCCAATAATGGGTATTTTACTGTTCAGCTGGGATAAATCAGCCTGCTCTATCATCTTCTATCTAAAACACATGTGACTCTAATCATCATTCTTTTTGTCAGCCAGTACTTTGTGCTTTCCATCTCAGCAATACCCATTGTCAAAGAGCAATTTCACTTGTTGATCCTCCTTCTGTCTCCTGCTGAGGTAGTTTTTTTGGCCTGTTTCTGATCCAGTGCTTTCCTTCTTTAGAGACCAGGGGATTTGAATTTGAACAAATCTTTTCCCATTTCCCTCCTTGTGTGATTAAAAAACAAAAAAAAATTATTTCTTATGGAGGTCTACCTCCTATAAATCTACCCATAGGTTACTACTGGTGTAAAACTGCAAATTGCTCTTTGAAGTAAAAGTTCAGTGCTTGTTCACTATTGTTACATATGCTGTACATATTGTTACATATGCTGATGTTTTACAGTTCAGGACTCTGTCAACAGTGTTAGGACCATGTCCCATTAGATTTCAAGCTTGTCCTGTAAATTTGGGCTTATAATCAAAGTGTAGTCTTAGCAAAGGCATTGCTATATGCTAAGGGTTTAATTTAAGGACAAATCCACTTAATTTCTTTTTTCTCCAGAAGTGGAGAGAGATCAGACTAGCAGAGAAGTAATCTGGTCCTCATAGAATGAGATCTAGTGTCGCACCTGAGCTGAGATTGATATAACAAGAGCTGAAAGATATTTTTCCACCAGCTGCTTTTGGGCCAGGATTTCTCTCAGTAGCTGTGACAGGGTTATCAATGTTTCAATCTATTTCTGTGTTTGTGGGCATCCTTTTTAAGATACAAAGATATTTTTTTAGTGCAGTCATCAGAGAAATTTCCAACCCTGGGAATCAAGGAAGAGAAAAGTGCTAAAGAGATCTGGTCTGTCTTTACTTCTTGTGCTCTGCTTTCTGCCAACATCAAGAAATCGCCACTGACAGGATGACTTGTTAGAAGTAAAATCTCAATACTAGGTAACTGTTCTGCTCTTCAGAGTGGAACACTGACAATTTACTGAGTCTGGAAACAAATTTCTCTTGAGGGCAAGTATCTACAGTGGAAGACCATCAGTCCTGTTACATATCAGCTAAAGATTCCTGTTACTACTTTTTTTTTTTTCAGAATTGACAACTAAGCTTTTTCCATGATCATTCTCTAATCCATTTAAATCAAGATGAGTTGGGTTATTATAAACAGCTCTATTAGCATATAGACCATATATACACCAGTGTATATATACACCAGTGCAGCTCACTTAAGCAGAACTGTGTTACAGAGAAATTGTGTGAATTACTTGTCGAGGCAGCGTAGCCTCTCTGGAAGAGCTGCAGTCAGGAGTGAATTCACATCTCCTGGAGATGGACAGATGATTGTCTCAGATTCCTGTTAACTTTGTGGTATCTCTGATTCCCATCCTGTTGTGGAATGATCAAAATTGTGAAGGCTGCCTTCATTGCTCTCCTTGGCAAACCAGCAATTTGGAGGAAGAGCACATCCTCTTCAGAGGAGAAGCAGTTATTTTTCAATGAGTTGCTGCTTCGTCTGGTTTGAGTTTTAAGATGACATGCAGTGAGAAGGTGACAGGGAGGTAAAAAGCTTTGTGTACAAAGGGTGTATCTGTGGTATTTGCCACCACCACAAATCCTCTGGGCTTTGAGAGCAGCAAAACATTAAGGTCCCCTTCTAGGGGGATACAGAAGGAAAAGGGAGGGCATAGTGTATTTTCAGAAATCACTGAGCAAGAACAGGGGTAGCAGGCTCTCAGAGCTATTCCAGTAGATAAATAAAGGTAATGGCCAAAATGAACACAGGAAGTTCCATCTAAAAACGTAGATATCTGAGATGTTCGGTAATGAAGGCAAACGGCCCAGCTGTCCATCCTTGCAATAAAACTAGAGTATTTAACCTGCAAAATGGTGTTGTCATAATAATGCTTTGGAAAGATGATAATAAATTTCATAAGGTCATTTAGTTATGCTACTATGATTTCTTAGCAGCAATGAGCAAATGTCTGTTGGTCCTGGCTTTATCAGTAAAACTGTAAATGTTTCCATCAAAATAACCTCTTGTTAAATGTCCCAGACTAAATTGTCCCACTTCTTAATCAGTGTCATTAGTTGGGCTGTACACCTAATCTGGTATAACTAGGGTTTGGTATGGAAAAGCACTTCTACTCCTGGCTGCATGTTCCCCCTTTCTCCCCTTGCACTGGTTCTAGAGAGCACGTGGCATGAAGCAGATTGCTTCAGCAGGAAAGAAATCTGTCAAGACCAAAGTTTTTCTTTCAGATCAACCTGTTGATCTACATGATCACTAGATCTAATGAGAGGTAGGGGGAACAAGCACTACAACAGCCTCAAGTTGTACTGGACTAGAGGAAAAAAAAAAATCAAGATACTCTTACTTATTAACATTTTAGTTCACAAATTCTTGGCTCAGTGCAGAAAAACATTCTTGCTTGTATATTCCAGCACAGTAGACCCGTCTGCTTCTTTCCTTTTTATAAATATTTGATAAATTGCTTTCTATTAAAATAATTAATTTGACCAAAAGATATAAGCATAATTTAATCTATGATTGCATAGCTTCTAATATGTGCTTCTGCAACGAATAGCAGCTATAAAGTGATTTACCCTGTAAAGTGACATGATGTCATAATATTTCCATGAAAATATACAATTAAGTATCATCAAATTCTAAAATTATGTAGTTATAGGTTATCTTTGCAACTTAGAAAATGTCTGTAGCCTGATTCTTCTTTCTGTAGTATTCCAAAATACTGTACAAGAGCACGTATCCTTATACAGAACATGAGAGGTACTGTCCCAGCCTTGTATTTCAGTGTAATTCACTTTGTTATCTTTTCTTTCGAAGAACTGAGGTTTTCCAACATGTTTGTAATAGCAGAGCAAACAATTAGTATGTTTCAGGAGTTTGTTCTTTTTGAAAGAATAAAAGTAATCTATATTCTAGTATCTATTTTTCTTGTTATTGAGAAAGAGGCTCTGTAGAATCTGATAACCTATGACTGTCTGTCTTGAATGATTTATAGAGAAGTATGCTCCGAAATATGCCTGTGGATGAACTGATTCAGCTGAAAATATTTAGGCCTTTTTGGCATCTAAACCCTCCTGATTCTCTTGTACACTGGATAATAAGTCTGTTTCACTTGGCAGCAAAATGGTGTGGACTTCATAGATGTTATTGTATGATTAGTTATAAGCTACTAAGGGTTTTCTTGCTTTAGACAAATATTTACAGCTCTTGATTTTTTTTTTTCCTTGTCAGATTTTCTTACTGTTTTTTAAAGGTTTGATGTTTTTTACTGTTTTTTTTAAATCTTTGCTTAGTACTAAAATAAACAGTTGCTTTTTCCTTCTTTGTGAGTTTAACCTGATTGTACTATGTCTGCTCTTCAAAAGTGTTCTTTTTATTTATTTTCGAAGGCACAAGATACTGTAGCAACTGCTGCAATTGTTCACTGGCATTGGTCATTGTCATTTATAGTCAATTCTTTGCTATAGATTTATCTGGTGAAATTAGAAATTTCACCAGCATATTTCTCTTGTACACCTATCACTGTAGGGCCTTCTTATGTTAGAACTTGTTCAACACTGCAAAAATGAATCTTTCTTGTCATTTGAGATTATTAACAATTGTTATAAATAAGCAACAAGCTTAAAACAGGATGTATTTGCTGAATAATTTTATTGCAGGATTATTTGTTCAATATGTATGTAATATGTTTTTGTTCAGTGCTGTATGTTTTATTTTAAGTGTTTTTAGAATTAGCTATTAACTCATTTAAAGTTTATAGTGTCTTTGGATTGACTGCTATTATCTAAGAGGGATGTATATTGCACTATTTTGAAGATAGTAGATGATTCTCTGATTCTATGACATTACAATAAATATTGTGATGAGCATAGTGAAATAAATGCTTTGTGCCATCTACTGGTCTGGATAGGAGCTGCATGTCAATTCAGAGGCTGAACTGTAGCTTCAACTGGTGCAAACAGTGTAGAAAAAGAAGGGAACTTGCCATAAATATTTAGCGCTTTTTTAAAAAAATATTATTTCTTTTCTGTAAGGAGTCCTAACTGATATTGAACATTGCTAATTCAAAGTGCAAGCCACTACATTAACCCTTTTCTGACTCTTGCCTTTCCAACCGTACCCTGCAAGTTTTTTATCCAGTTTTGTCAGAGTCTGGAAGCGCTTCTTACAGCTAGGGCAGTCATGTTTTACCAGAATTTAACAATCAAAGTTGATGGTGTAGACTGTGCTGTGAATGGGAACGTGATTTGTCTCATTTTGAAGGGAGTTGTACTTTCGATAGTAATTCAGACTTATAAGTAAAAGTGATAATGGAATATTGTATTTATACAAACCTCCACATACTCCCTTATGGATTTTCTCTGCTGTTTATTTCAGTGTGAAGCTGGAGTAATAAAGCTGCTAGTACTGGAGGAACTTCGGTATAGCCCAGTGCAGCGTTACGTAAGGCCTTTTAGCTGAAACGTCTTTGTATCCTACAGCCTAATAATAGGCTATTGTATTTTCTGTGATTTTTATAAAGCTCAGGTTTCACATTCAATTCTTAGTTGTTTCAGTATCATCAGTGTTATCACTTATGTATTTAACACATTTTGTGTATATTCTGATTATAAATATTCTTCAATTAGCTTTGGTTCTGTCACTGCTGTGTTTTACTTGTCTATTTCTCAAGGGCATAAGCAGTGGATCCGCAAATGCTCTGATGGCATAGTCTAGTTATGGTTGCTCTAACAAAGAGAGTAAATCCAAGATAATATTTGTAGGAAAAAAACTTTACTCATCAGAAGATTGTATGCTTCACTATCCTGTTCAGAGGTCCAGATATGTCACTTAATTACACAATCAATGGCTCATTTTCAGATGAAGCGTAACCTACAGAATAGACACCTGGCCTAGAAATGGGAAAGCTCTGGGTCTGCTTCTAGTAAAATGCTTTCCTTCGCGTTGCCTCAGTTTACCCTGTCCATAATAAGAGGTATTTACCTCATTTGCAAAGGGCTTTTAGTTTGAACTAGTTTTGATATAATTAGATCATCAACTGTAATATGTGTGTAATTTGAGATGTTAGGGGGACAGAATATTCAAATGCATATGTATGTATTAATATATATGCACATGTGTTACTAGATACAAAAATCAATACAGTAAATTAGCTGATCTTAAATGACAAGTCTTAGAAGTCCAAGTCACAGGCAACAGGACTAGAGGAAACGTCCTCAAGTTATGCCAGGGGAGGCTCAGGCTGGATATTAGGAAAAAAATTTTCACTGAAAGGGTTATCAGACATTGGAATAGGCTGCCTAGGGTGGTGGTTGAGCCACCATCCCTGGAGGTGTTCAAAAGATAGGTTGATGTGGTGCTGGGTGACATGGTTTAGTGATGGTGTTGCATTTTGTTTGTTGTGTGGGTGTTTATTTTTGTCAGAGTTAGGTTGATGGTTGGACCAGATGATCTTGAAGGTCCCTTCCAACCTAGAAGATTCTATGATTCGTTGACACTTTAAAGCATAAATATCAATTTAAGCAAAAATTGTATTGATTTCAGAAGGGCAGGATTTTATCCAAGTATGAATAGGGGGATTAAATGCAGTTACGTAGGAAGAGATTAAAATACTCAGTTCTTCTAATTTATTCTTTTTTTGCAGGCAGATGCCCGAAGTACTCATCTTTGCGTCTTTGTAACTGATTGTTATGTCTGGGAAAATGAACAGTAGTAAGTGCATAGTTAACGTGAATTTATGAATTATTTTTTTTCGGGGGGTGGAGGGTGGGGAGAGATAGTTAATTATTGAATTATTGTGATGTTATAGCTACTATTATCAGAGCAATGACTCATACAAATATATATTTGTTCACTTGTATATTTGTCCATATGACTTCAGGTCAACTGAGTTCCAACATTATTGTTCCCGTGTATAACTCTTCTTGGTTTTTCTTTATATATTTTCCCTTCAAAGTCTGCTGGAATTTTCTAGGAGGTTTTTTGATACAGTTAGAGGAATATCAAGTTGTAACTGACAGCCTAAGAGAGACAAGATGGCTACAGCTCCATGTCCCCAGTTCCAGCTAGTAGCAAAACTAAAAATATATTTTCAGTAGGACTCTGGCACATCTCACTTCTTGTCTAAACCGGAAGAAGCTTCTAACTCCTGTCTTCCTTCTTAGCCCTTCTTTAATGACTTTTCTTAATACTCTTATGTTTTTTGTACTATGTAAAAGGCTATGAATTTGGGTTAGATTCACTACAGTGGGAGGTATTATAGACAGCTGTTTTGAGCAGGAATCTAAATCTAACCTACTTTGTATTGCTGGAAGGAAAAAAAACTCCTTTGCTCTGGGGAAATTGGAAACTGCTTCTTAGTTTTCAAGCTAACTTTTACTTTCTTTAATATACTAAACATGCTTTGTTTGCAGCCTCCTGAAAATTGGGAGAAAACAACTATAGATGATCCAAAATTTGGAGGTTTATACAAACATTTTCTTGTAGATACTACTGCATGACAATTATTCAAAAGTAGTTGATTTTAACAAATTTACACAAGTGTTGCTGGCTTAAGTTCCAAAGGGCTTTCAGCTCAGGCTAATTCTGGGGATTTACAAATACCTGCACAGTACACTTGCGCTATTCATTGTGAGAAGAGACCCTTAATTCAATGAGAACATTATTTACCTAATTTCCCGTGAATTAATTTCATATGGATAGTGCTTTTTCACTAATGATTTTGTTTCTTTTTCCTAAAACACAAATATATTTTCTGTTCCTCTGCGTTTCAGTCCTGCTGTCATGGATATAACTGGCAGAACTCCCACACAGCTTACGTATGCTGTACCTACCATTGTAAGGTTCTTTAATACAACATGAACCAAGGTTCCTTTTGAACACAATGCTTTAGTCCCTTGCTTTATGGGCCGTGTCCGTGCAAAGCACAGTCTTCTTGCATGTGCCCCAAATATATGTGGATTGATGGTGGTTTCTGTACTATTAAGAGAAGCCAGGGGTTGAAGCAGAATATATACTTAGACCTTTAGGAATTCCAAGAATGGAAAAAGACAGTTTTATGTTTTGTGTTGGTGAGAGCAATCAAAGGCAGAGAGTAGTCCTGCACTTCATGGGAATAATTTATTTGGAGAAAGGCAGGCTATTAATTATTGTGGATCACTAATAACTGGAAAAGTTGTTTTGGCTTCAATGGTTTCACTACAGACAATTTGGTCTGGGCTTTGGCAGGTGTCATTCATCCAAGGGAACTCTGTTGGCCAGAGAAAGGATGGTAGAGCCTTGGATTGCAAGTACTTTTTGTACCCTGGGAGTAAAATGCTGCTGTGACTAAAATCAAATTGAATAATCACTCTAGATCACCTTCTGTATGTGAAAAACCAGTGGAGGCTAAACATGAGACATGGTAAGGCAATAAAGTATGTCTTATACTTGTATTGTCACTAAAACTAAACTGCACAGCGTGAGTCTCTAGGGCCTAACTATCTAGGGACAGACTCCCTAAATCTTGCATGAAACCTTCTCTGTCTTGATGTCTTCCCTGATACTCTGTGCATTTGGAGGCAAACTTCCCCATTCCACCAAGTGAAACTGATTTTTGCATTTTTTGCCGCCTTCTGTACTGACTGCATAGCCCTGCTTTTAGCATCCATCCAAAAAAGTGATCCCAAGCTCCTCCTTTGACCTCATGTGGCTTCTGTTACTGCTTATACAGCAGGGTCTTTCACATACCTGGTACGGCACCACTACCCCCTTTCCCTGTTCCAGGACAACAGTGAGCAGGCAGCTGGATTTTGAAGCCCAGCAAACTCTGAGTCAGGATTCTCTCTGCTCCTACAATTTATAACCTTGATCTGGGAACTAAAAGGAGCTTAGCGTAGAGTCCAGCCCTTTGAGAAAGGCTTATTATGTTAGAAAGTAAGGACGACAAAAGAGTCAGCATTTGTTCAAAGCAGATATCTGATTCTCTTGATCTGGACTTAAGAGCAGAGCACTCTGTATGGTACCAACAGTGTGCAGCCCTGCTATTCCCATGGCTCTCCCCCTCTATGGGGGACCTACCAGCATAGCTGAGCGGATGCTGGCCACCATCCCTGGGGGTTTGACAGGGTAGGGGGTAGGAGCTGGATTTTTCACATATCAAATGGGAACATTTGGTAGTAAGAAGGGCAGGAAAGAGAGAAGCATGTGTATCCTTCCTTCTAAAGCTGTCTGAAAAAAAACTGTGGGTTGTTTTTTTTTTTTAAAAAAAAAAAGGCTGTGTGGATTTAAGATATTTCTTCTCCCCTCAGTAGAGGGCTCTGTATTTAGGGCCCCAGTTTGCAAAATCAGTTACACATTCACCTGTGCCAGTTAGGTAGGAGATTTGACTGAAAGGACACATGTTCTCAGTGTGCTCTGTGGTCATAACAAAATAACTGAGAGCCTGATTCTCCTTGCTTTATAGTAACCACAATGCAAACTTCACTGGAAATTGGATCAGTTCAGTCTCTTATTTGCAGCAGGAACTGTGTAGCAAGTCGCCTCTTTTCTGGATTTCATCTCCTGCTTAAATTCTTTCACTTGCTTTTTGTCTCATCAGCTTTCCTCCTCCTTGTCCCCCTAGTTGTAACCTTGCACAGGGAGTGCGGAGGGCTGCTGGAATGCCCATAAACGTGGCACAAAGAGAGGGGCTGTGCTGCTGAAAGGTCAGGCCAGCCTGAGGCACACAATGAGAAGCAGGCAGGGCAGTGGAAATTTACAGCCCTTAGCTGGGCTGCAGATTGCTTCTCTTGTAAGAACTGCTGCGCTCCGTCAGAAATGTGATACCTGCTGAAGAGATTCACTGGAGAAAAGACAGAGTGCGCCTGGAAGTGTTGTTGCAAAGGACTGTTTTAATTTGAGGAGAGTTTAGGGTTATCTTATCACAAAATAAAGGAAATTTGTTTTGATCACCCTATTCTAAATCTGCTATTTCTAGTGTCAGATTCTGCAAATGTTTGTTTTACCAGTATTTGTTCACTGAAAAGTATCTTAAGAATTATAATTCTGCAGAAAAATGATAGCAAGTATCACTCAGTATGAGAAAAATGGCCTACAGAATTAGGAACAGGCTTCGTTAAGGATTGACTGCAGAGTCTTTAGTCCTTTATTGAGTATTGTATTGGAGCATACATATACAGTTATGTAATAAATATTTGCTTGTAGCTATTTGTGTTTCATAGGGATACAGAGTGGCAATCAGTGATAAATGCTAGTGTAAAACTGTCATTCATCCACAAGAAAGAGCTATTTGTCAAGTAACTTCATTTGCTAGGCATAACATGGAATTTTTCTAGTTACACTAACTGCTTTTAGTAGGAACTCATTCAATGCTGTTTCATTTATTTTTACATTACATTCTAGTAACCACTATCAAAAGATCTGGGTGAAGGGTCATGACAACAGTCCAGCTATTTAGCATGGTTTTTCTGTAAACAGATCAGTGAATTGTTTGGCCAGCATGAGGTAATAGTTCCCTGATGCATTCTGAATGCATGTGCTACAGATACAAACAAGTTTCATTAACTAGTGTGAACCACCAAAATAAAAAGGAAGAACAGAAAAAAAAAAAAACCAACCTTGTGAAATGCATGTTATGCTTGTAGCTGGAGCTGAGGGTCTTGCAGCCAGTTTTGTGTTTGGCTATTTGTAAAGGATGGATTTGTCTTTAAACTGATGTGTATATTTCAATAGTCCCTTAGGTATGAGCTCTCACCATAACAAGCGTTGATCAGAAATATGTATCTATAACAGACATACTATAACATTCTTTTTCTTGCCACAAAAAAGCCTGTAGTTTAAATTAATGAGAGATGGTCTCCTCATTGTTCCCATTCTGAAGGGATGAGGAACTAGGGGTCAGACATAGCAATTTACAAAGGCAGTGATAAGACAGGAAAGTGGTCAGGAACTTGCTGATCTTGTGATCCTTGTGAGACTTAAGCCAGCAGTAATCTATTCTATCGTGAAGCTGAAAGTGTTTTGGCTGTAATGCTTAGATACACCCAATGATATATAGATGTATTTTTGAATACCCGCATCTTTGTAGAAACTCTCATATCAGCAAAGAAAAGAGTTGGAGCAGTTCAAAGTTTCAGACAAGGCACATTGGCAGTTCAGAGCGTTTTTAAAATACAGAGCAACCAGTATGGTTAAAAGTTTCTGGAAAGTGTATCACTAAACTCAGATATTCTGATGCAGTAAAACCATTCAAAATGCCAGTAGTCTAGATTATCAGTGTAGATGTGATTTACAGTGCTGGTCAGAAGAAGCTGATAGCAGACGTGAAAACCAAACCTTGGCAAGCTTTGAGAATATACTTCACTAATGTCTTGCAATCTACTGAAAAGTAGTATTTATCTCTTGCTACTATTTTGCACACTTTGTGAGAGACAGTATGTTAACACTGAGTCTAGGAAAGAATTACTTGACTCACTAATGATAACCTTATGCGATAACTGCAGCATTTCAAATGTTACTTCAATACTTTTTATTTTGTGCTTCTAATCTGCTCTTTACACAGAAAGTCAGCTTTAGGGAGGCTAATCTAGATGGCTACTCAGCTTTGTGGTAAAGAGAACTAGAGAACTTCTAGACATCAATCCAGCTCCAAGTTTCTATAGTATTCATGAACTGTGTTACCTATAAGATTCTTAGCATTAGGCCTTCCTGATGAACTGCTCCATAAAATACCATGGTGGTAAGGCTGCCCACCAGGTGACCAAATGAAAAAGGGGCTAAAACCTGCTTTTTAGTCTTGTTTCTGATCATTTAAATGGATATGGACTGCTTTTCATGAGCAGTCTATTCCCATATCAGTGAAACAGATATAAAAATAGCACTTCGAGATGAATTTAGTAAATATCTAATTGTCATCTTTTCCATGAAGACTGAAGTAAAGATGATGCTTTCACACTTCATTGAGATGTCTCAGTACACGCAGGAAAGTGTGCTGTCTGAGAAACTTGCAGAGCAAAAAATCTCCAGGCACAAATGGTGCCATTTAACCTCTTTAGAAGTTTATTTGTGGAGTGCGGAATCCCATTCTCTAACAGACTGGACAGTTACATCATGTGGAAAGATAAATTTTGTCCATTGAAGAAGTGGCTAAATGCAAAAAGTAGTCTCATTCTTTACCCTTCTCTTTTGTGGGCTCTAAATACAAACTATTGTTCAATTTGAAAACCTAGTTCTCAGTTTTGGCTGCCCTCGGTGGCATCTCCACAAATTTACTGTAGTACTGACTGACTGTAGAAAGATATCTCAGACTTGGAGCATAGAACACTTAGAGGTGATCTTGAAACATGCTGCTTAGCTCCAGCAGCTCCATTAAGAAAGGTAAAAATAAAAGAGGATGATCTTCTGTTACTTTTTAGAATACCTTGGGCAAGCTCTGAGAATGTTTGAAGGCAGCCTGTTTCTTTTTTCTTAAAGTTTAAACAGTGTTAGATACCATCAAGACAAAGCAGGAAATTAGCAGCTTGTAAATAAGCATTACTTTTCCAGTTCTGAACAGAGTCCATGCATGCTGCCAGAAATGATTTGTGATCTCTGTCACAACTGTGTTTCAATGGAGCTTTGGTTGCCAATATTAGCACAGGCTGCTCTCAGAGTAACTTGGATACTATCTGTGTACATTAGGTTGTTTAGTGTAAGCCTGGCAGAGTGGTAATCATTTGCAGGGGTTTGTTTATTTGTTTAGCCTTCCTTGAGATTGCAGAAGGTCATCTCTAGCAGTAACATAGTTTATTGCAGTTCACATCATAACACTATGTTTTGGCTATGGACTGTACTTAAAATCCATTCCTGGCCAGTAAGTGTCCACAGATGAAAAGCACTGGTACTGATTAGAAGTACTCTGACCTACTTCAGAGAGGTAGAAGGGATCTACCATCAGTACTGAGTTGGAGACTCTAAAAATTGGTTTGAATTTATCCCTGTAGTCAGTCCTGGACTGGGAAGAAATCTTGCTTAGGTTAGATGTTCTCGAAGCAGAAAACTATATGCATGTGAATGGAAAATTTCCAGTCTTTTAAACTGGGCCCCCACCCTAAGAAAACCCAAACTTTTCTATTTTCTTACCTTTTGCTGTCTCAGGAGCTGTGATAATTTTGTGATTTCACTTGAGTCCAAAGTGAATATCTTAACTCTAGCTGTTTTAAACAAACAAACAGCTAGTGTATGCGTATTTGGAAAAGCTTGTAGACCAATGCAGTTTTCTTCCTCTGTGTGTGTATGTGTTCATGTTTCAGGTTTATCTTTCATCCTACCTGTAGTTCTTTTGGGACTTCATCATAGTGATTTAAAAGACCCTGAAATTTAAAGTTGGTTCATAATGCATGTGCATCCTGTAGAAATATAAAATACTAGTACACTATGCTGCAAGCATACTATATTGCAATATGGCATATTGTCCCATGGGATTATTGTGTCACAGTGTCTCCCATAATGCTCTGAATGCCCTTGAACTTAGCACTGTGGTGACCAGACACAGGGCAGTGAAGGAAAAAGAGCAACAGACGTATTCTGATTGATAAACCCATCATGAAGAGATAGTGCTGGGAAGTAGCTTGGCTAATTCTGTGTGGCACTGTGCTGGGTCTGTGAAGTAGCAAAGCCTGCATTTCCTTTAGGTTTCTGTTTCCTTTTTAACTGGGAGTGCCAGCTGAAGCTTTTCTATTAATTGTAGTGTTTGATATCTGCACATCTATGGAGTCTGATGTTTAACTGTATTGTATGAGACCTTTTAGCAAACTCAATGAAATAGATGAATCAAAATACAGTCATACAGGAGTAATGTGAATTTATTTTATTTGTTTGTTTGTTTTGTTGAAGGACACCATATTGGTTTTCAGATTCTGAAGAAATCCAAAGAACTACCTGTGGGGCTTCTCTGCCCCTCTCTTTTCAACGCAGGGCTGGCATTCTGCTGCTCTCGAGTGTTTTCAGGCAATGAGTAACATGACATCCTTTGAGAAAATGGTTTAATAGTCAGGGATCCTGGTTCCTGCCTTTTGAGAGAGCTGCCTGACCCACACACGGAATTTTCTATTGAGATTACTCACGCTTCTGGTAGAGCTAGCCTGCCTTTATCCTGAGCTGGCCATAAAGCAGGTGCAAATTATCACTGTAAAGTATTCAGTTTGTTTTGTAGGTGAGAAGCTAAAGAAAGCCTTAATCTGAGCTCAAGTCTGTGTCCTTGCCTGAAATGTTTTTTTGAGCCTGAGACTAGTGATGTATGCGTTTTGAAAGCAGTGGATTAAAAGCACAAATTATGAATTGTGGTATTGTTATGCCTTTATTGAAAATCTATTCTATCAATTGCAAGAGAAAACAGCTCTCATACCAAGGAATATAGCTGTAAAAGATACATTCATGCGTAGTGAGATCCAAGTAAAATTAAATCCAAAGTGGCAATAGCCCAGGATGAAATTTGATGCTAATTGTACATAAATAGCAGAGGGACTGTCATACGACAGGCTATAATCAATAAAACATGCCTGTTGTGACTAATCTGCATGTCAGGTGTCCTTACTGGGACAGAGTGTTGGTGCTGTTGTATACCTTGCTGTCTCCTGGCTCTGCTGGCAATTTAAGTGTTGTTATGGATTTATTCCTTGCATAGAATTAATTTCTAGTTCTTTTTGCCAAGACAAAAACTGAACTGAGCAAATGAATGAAACACTCTGTTATACAGATGCCAGACACCATATCTGTAGCTTTGCTAAAATAATTTATGTGCAGAAGTGCATTCTTGGAACAAAAAATCAGGTTTTTCCCCTTATAAGAAATTTAGGATCTCTTGTTTTGCCCAGTTGGGCAAACTGAACACTGAACGTTAGAACACTGAAAAACTGAGGTCAGCCTTGGTAGATATTCTTCTTGCTTTTCTTTTTTTTCTTTCCACAATGTTACATGTACAGACTTATTCCAAGGGACAAATGTGCTCAGTAGATAAGAATTTTTTTTTTTTTTTCCCCAGCAAGGCACAATGTGGTGCTTTTTGTGATCACTTCACAAATACCACCTTAATGGCTTATTTTTTTATATCCCAATTTCTAGCTACAATTGCTTGTAGCCCTAATACCGTAGTTGTTTCTGGAACTTAACATGTAGAGATTTTTTTTTTCTATTAAAAAATAGAGAGCTATATTAAGATTAGTAAGGGGAAAATGAAATACTTGCTGTGGCTCCAAAGGAAACAGTAGATGGGTTAAAGAGAAAGGCATGTTAATGGCTACAGAATGTTAGAAGTGTGATTTCATTCAAATGAAGAGTAGGAACTAACCTAAGGTGCCAAGATGGGGAACTGAGCTGGTACCATAAAATATTCTGATAAAGATAACTTGGTGCTTATGGGTATGTAAGTGTGAGACTATATGTGAGTAAAGTCAGTGTAGCCAGAGTTTTTTTAAAAATAAATACTATCATCCTTTCAATAAGATCTCATACAGAATTTTGTTATATAAGTTTCCTACAACCAAGTTAAAATCTTAATGTACAAATGCTTGGAGGGGCACAGAATTGGCTGACAATGGTACATAATGGAAGGGTATGCAGAAATTTTCCTCCAACTTGATCATTCCTCATGTCATTTTCAAAATTTCCATTTACTATAAATTTTGCCAACAAATCCCTGGCATGGAAGAGGTCTCTTCAGATACCCGTTGGTATATATTCACCACACTAGCATAATAGTGATTTTGTGGCTCACAGGTAGTCAGAGAAGCACTTGCTAGTAGTTTGTACAAAATCAGCCACTCAACTTGCTTTGTCTCCCTGTAAGCTGTTAAGCAAAGGTGCTTGGCTGCCTTACATCGCTGTTCCCCTGGAGCAACCAGAGATGGTGGCACAGGAGTACTGAAAAATCACAACTGCCCACACACAGGTTTAGAAGCAGCTCATGAGATGAGCTCTGTTAAGAAGTGTGCCTCTACATGGCAGTTCTTAAAAACACTGCTCTACTTTGACTTTGGAGGATTATTTTTTTTTTTTTGCATACTCGAGTTCTGGGGATTGCTGTATACACCCAGTTCTCATCTGACATCTAGGTTTGTATCTACTTCTGAAAGTAGACAAAGCCTTCAGTAATTAGGGCAGAGTAAGTCTTGAGGTAGCATAGGAGACAATACACTATTCTCTCAAATATCCTGTATTTTCCCCTTTCCCCTGTTCTTGTTTTTCCCCTGTTTCATGAGTGCCAGGTGCGGTGCATTTAAAACAACAGTGAAGGTTCCTGGAACCTCTAGCAACTGCAGTGGGCCTTTAGGGCTTCTCAGAAGGGTGCAAATAAGGCTCGAAGGGTACTCTGATTTGGGCTAGGCAAGAATTTACCTGGAATTGGAGGAATCCTCAGAGATTACCCAGATAAATGTCTAGTTACTGAAGAAAAGCTTCTCTTCTTGTTTATACCACCATATATAATTTTCCCTGCTGAGTCTCCTACTTAAGGCTAAATTACTATACCTGGTATTAGATCCAGTATCCATTTGAAAAGTGCCAAAAGCAAGAAAATATTTTTTTTCAGTTTCAGGCAGCACTGCAGTCTCTTCCCTGGCCCTCTGAGGAACATCTCAAAATACAGTGTCCCACATCAGGCTTCATTCATGACTTCTTTCTCTTCTAACCAAAGAACCCCTGAGCTGTATTTCCTCATTTCCCGTCTCTGAATAGTCCATTTTCCTTTCTCACCTTCTCACATTACTGTCCTGGCATTCTCTTGCATGCGATATTTATATAGTTCTTAGCTGTAAATGGATTTCTTCTGGAACTTGGATGGTCTGGGAATTGCATTACACTTCAAGGTGACTTTCCCTCCCGTTACAGATGTGATCTATCTGCTAGCAGGCAAGGAAGTCCTAGCTCTACCCTGCTATTGTTGTTTGATAAGGTTTTCCTCTTAAGTAAGAAAAAAAAACTTGAAACAAATTGTTATTCTTGGCCTGAAAGTTTCTGACGAAGTTACATTGTGATCACCTCTTTTATCCAAATGGATGAAGAAACTATCAGCATTTTACTATGAGACTCTTGGTGCTTGGTTTTTAGAAAACTTGAGCTTCTGGGACTGCCATGGATCTTCCCTTTGCTCCTGGGATGAAATTCTAATATAATTCTGAAAGAGGAATACAGATTATATTGAAGTGTAATTTACCTTTAAAACTTTATATTTTTAGATTATAATCTGGTTAGGACTGGGTCAATGTTTTCTATTTTATTACCTGCATGGGGAGATTTATGACAGGTCATGCCTCATGGTGTTCTGATTCAGATTTTTGTGTGGTATTAGTAAGTAAATGTGAGTGCATCTTGATATGGTTATTTAGACAGCTATATGATCCTCTATTTCAGCATTATTGGTACTTCACTAGCAAGAAACCTCTTTCTAAAGGTTCAGAGGTTCTATTTCATTGGATAAACATATAATACTTCCCATCATCTCCAAAGTGCAGTAAGAATGTTTTTCTTGAGAAATTTCTCATCTTCCTTCTTTATGAATTGTAATGAATTTTGAGGAAATTATGACAAGACTCTGGAGATCAGCCTCAGTTCACTATATAAACTTACCTGTGTTATTGGAGTCTGAGTCACGACAATTTTTCTAGGAAAGATTGGTATACTTTACAGATTTCAAATAATATATTTAAGCTGGTTTAAATAAAGGGTTTGATTTTGTGCCTTAGATAAGTGACAGATATTTTAATTTAGGTCCTTCTGCGGCACAAACATAAATAACACTGGGCAAGGGGGGGATCAAACCTTATTAACTCCATCTTGAAAAGATGAAGTGGAGGATAGCACAATTTCTATCTTGTGTGAATACTCACTTCTCCTACATGTAATGTTGCTCTGATTAACCTGTTGTATCTCTTAATTTCTTTGTCTGGACAATGGACCACCATAAAGAATATTTTAGTGGAGTTATTGAAGGTGAGGGACCTAACTCAAGATGACTGAAATCTGTGAATAATAATCATCTTTGTGAAAGTCACAATAGAATTGTCTCATCTGGTCTCAGCATTTACGAGAGGTGAGAATCCCTCTGCCCAGGGGAGTGGGATACAATAGTGGTATTACTCCATGCAGTAGAAAAGAATTCCACAAGATCCAGACAAACTTTGTGTGCGTGTTTGTCTAGGTCAGTGGTATGGGTGTGCCTGTCCCATGTCCTTTTATTGTGTGCATTGTGAACTTTTCAAGGCAAGAACAGGGTGTTTGGAAACTGCCTGGCATGTTGCAGATATTTCTGGAAAGAACAGAAAAACTTACTTCTTGTTTTTTAGCATGAGGCAAACTTCTATCAAATTTGCTGTGGAAAGTGCTGACCCAAGTTGAAATACACTCGCATCCGACCAAGGATCTGAGTGCTATCATTGGAGTTAAAGCTTAAAAAATTATTATATGATTCACCCTTCAGGGAAAATCTGGGAGGTTGGAGCCTGTTGTTTAATACAGAAAGAAGCACAGTACAATAAAATTTTCAACATCTTGCCCTTAGGCCTCAGGGCTTCAAATCCTTCAAGAAGGTTTTGTTTTGCTAAGTGACGGGTTTGATGATGTTGCCTTCACTGCTCAGAAAGGAGCTGTTAGTGCTGGCTGTGGGACAGGAGTGGGAAGCGGAAGTGAATCCAGAGTTCTGAGGATTTCCTGGCTCTTCCTCTGGGTTAAAAAAAAAAACATTTAGAGAAGCACCTTTTCTGCAGCAATAAGGAAGGTAACCAGCATTATGCTGCTTGGTATGAGCTGCAGATGTACACATGCCTGGAGCTGTGGTTACATGAACGCTCTTGGAGCATGCAAGACATGTGGCCTTATTTTTACCTCTTGCCACATGCTGTCTTTGTCCACATCTGTTCCCTTGGGCAAAACAGACCTTTGTTTCCCTTTCTTTTCTGCTCCCCGTAGAACTGGAGTGCATGCTCCACTATGTACTTTCAAAGTAGGTTAGGGGGTTGTTTGATACTTAGTCATCAAAGTCATGTTGTGACCTAGTAAGTAAAGAAGTGGGTTTTGAGGTGACTGATCCTATGTATTTCTTGTGGAATGGATATACTTAATATGATGAGCTGCTTGGATCTGTCTGCTTTGGTAAATTATCTGTTCTAAGGTTGGGGCTTCACAGAGTGTTGAAAATATAGATGAGTAATAACTATTGTGATCTGTGATAGTGCTATAGTGCTTATGCCACCCAGCTTTAAATGTTGTTGGTTGTTCATATTATCCTGTCATTTGTGTATTTTGCTCTTTTGCTTGACTCAGACTGCAACATAGTTCTGACACAATTGGTTGCATCTCAGCCAGGATTAAAACAAAAAGTATTTTCAGATGTCACCAACTAACACACCAGTTCATACAAATCTTAACTCAGTCCCCTCACAAATCCCTCTCCTGGTAATAAGGGCAATTCTGCCAGCTGTTACCCTGTCGTCTGTTTTGTGTGCTGTGAGGGGAACAAGTGTAGACTTTTTTGCACTTGAAAATGGCATGTTGCAATGAGGGTTACTGATACACACACAAGTGGTGATGGCACAGGAAAGAAGTGCCCTCATGGGAAGGACATGATTGCAGTATTTCCACCTGCATTATGGGCCACGTTGAAAATGTCTGGCTTTTGTAGGTTCAAGTTGTTTTGGAGCTTTCTCTCACAGTTGGATTTTTATAAATATAGGAAAAGTGCCATTATTTTTGACAAAATGGATGCAGTCTCTTGCTAGCTCTTCATTTATGCACAAGTCTATGGTAAAAGAATGACTGAAATTGTGTGCACGTTAACTCTAAATCTTTCCATTTTAGTTCTTTTCAAACAGCAGGCAAAAGGATACAAAAGAATAAAGTTTAATGGAGGGGAAAAACTACTGATGGCATGAGGTGTCCTTTATACATATATATGATGGTATTAACTGCTTAATGGTTTACCTTTTCTGTGATTTTGAAATGAGAAGTGTACTTTCACACTGACAACTGGAGCACGTGCAGTATATAAACATATTTCATAACCTCAACTGTATGTTCATTCCAGGTCTTTTAACTAGTAGTAGTTTTCGCATGGCTTGAGTTTTCTTGTGGTAACAGATCACTTCTGAGATGACTAATGGCACAGAACACTAGAGTTGTTTTTTCCCAGACAGTCAAGGATAAATAAAAACAAGAGAAGTATGAGCAGTCACACCCAGTGTGGCATATTTGTGATCATTATATATAGGGCATTGCTCTTGAGAATACGCTTGGAGGCAGTGAATTTTTTCCAAGATCAGCACTTTTTACTGTGACCAGAACTGGATTTAAATTTTTTAATGTTTTCCAATCCTGATATATTTAAGTTAAACACCAGTTAAAGGAATATTTGCACAATATTTGCACTGGTGTTGCAGAAACTGCACGTGTAGGTAAGGTTATTTGTTTGAACGATCACTTGCAGGTTGGAGCCTTATTTATAAGGTATCAAGTTTTTCACTTAGGTGCTGAGCATCCTTGTTTCTCCATTAAGTCAATAGCCTTGCAGGACTAGAGACTGGATAAGTACTGTTCTACTTAATGAAAAAGCACCAATTCTCTTGCCTGGGTCCCAGTTAAGGCTCCTTGGGTGTGCCCTGGCACTTAAGAAGCCTGCAGAGGGGTTTATAGGGCCACTGCAGTCCCTGTCCCACTCCAGATCTCCCATGTGGCCAGGCTGACCCCCATGTAAGCCACCCATCAGTGCACTTGGCCCAGAGAGAAGGTGAGGTTCTTCCTAGGCAAAGATCATGCTAGAACATGCCTGTGGTCTCTTTCTGCACTTAAATCTTTAAATACCTATTGTCTGTAACTCTGGATTTCATATCAATTTTTAAAAAGGAATATTTTTTTCTTCTTGTTTTGTTTTGTCAAAGACCAAAGTAGAAGTGGCATTCATTGGTCACATTTTGACATGTGTTTAAAGACAGAAAGACACCACCTCAGACAGTTTCAGAAGTGCACAGTATTTAGAATATGATGTTTTCCCACATCCAAATCTCTTCTCTGTGCCACATAAAACAACCCCTGCTGAGAGAAAAGAGCAGATGATACAAGTGCTTTATACCAGTGACTTTCTCGCTCTTTAGCAAACGCTTAGCTGAAGTGTGAGATGCTGTTAGAACTTGTTCTCAATTTCAGCTCAGTAATTCATTGTATTCTTCCCCTGGTTTCTAGGATCATGAGGAGGAAGTAGATATGTGTTTGCAATTTGAGTAGCACTCTTCAATCCTATTCTTTTTATGAAGACTGACAAGAAAATTGCTATTTAGGTCATAGAGAAGCTCTCGAATTCATTTAAGCTGCCATGCAGGGATACTCCTTGCATTTATTTAGTAGCACTTTGAGTTTCTAAGCATCAAAATAAATTATTTGCAGGAAAAAAATAAATTTGTTGGTGCTAAATGTGAACCTGAGGTCTTCCACTGTGCTATGTTTAAAATTGAGAGGTAATCTTATTCACTATATAGATCATGTTTAGTTAATTTAAATATTTGACAGATATTTGAGGATGTGACATTTTAAGTTTCCCATTGCATAAGCAATATAGCTTATTGATGATAAGAAAAACTGAAGGTTCTGATTTACAGTAGAAATTTGTTGTCTGATACATTACTACAGTATCTTACAGGTATAAGTCAAAGAAGTTCAGTACTTTCAAATGAAAGGTTGTTTTTGGAAGTAATGAAAATACTGGCAGAAGTTTCCTTTAACTGTGTAGGTACATGTGTCTGACAGTATGTACATTTGTCATATTCATATCCATCAAGATGATCAATTACAGAGTTTTGATGAATTTTAAGGTGACTGAGACATTAAGTTTGGGTAAATATTACCAAGTTTTGTGAGAGTTTTTATTATTATTATTAGGCTAACAATATTAAGAGTTCATATTAAACCTGCATTTCCTGAATTTGGTGACTTGTTTTTTTCCCAAACACTCTATCTGGCATTTGTTATAGAGAAAACTGTAGAAATGAGTGAGAAGGATGGGGAATTTCTGAGAATGGGACAGTAATGTGAATGTGAGCTTTTATGAAGGAAATCACATGATGAGAAGGAACTTTTGAGGAATAATAGAAAACTGATTAATTGGATAGAACTAATAGATTTGTTGAATTTTAGAGGAAGCTAGAGAGAAGCTGAATTGATACATTCAAAGTATCTGCACAAATATTTAATTATTTGTTTGCTGCCATAAAATCTCCAATTTTCTAAGCCTGTATCTATAACAACATACATGAGCAAAAAATAAATGTATGTTTAATTTTTTGAAAATTATTTCAGCTTCTTAAACCACAGTAAATTAAATGGATTATTCTGTTAGAGTTTTGTTTTATAAAACATACTGAGTTATGTCTGAGTTGAACCTATCTTGCTCCTTTCATGTGGCTGTTGACTGACTAGGAAAGAGGAACTGGTGCATTAAGATATACATCCTGTCCTTTTATATTGACATTGTTTGTAAACAATAATGCATCTGTACAGAAATGTGCACTATTACTAATTCATGAGGTGCTTTCAGCCTCCCAACTCTTTTCTAAATGAACACTAGAATAAATTTGGCAGTAGATCACAGAATTTGTTTTTGAAAATGAGGCCTTACACTGCCCAAGAACTACCTATAAACAGCACATTTAGCACTGTCATTAGTTTGAGGGTGTGATTTTTATGGTCAGCAGACACTGATCTCAGACTGATTCTCTTCCTTCCCTGATTATGTGCTCTCATTCCTCCACTTGTAGTGATACTGATTCACGTGCAGCTGCGCAGTAACTTGGACTGAGTCCCCTGGACAGTACTTTCCTTAAGGAGGGCTTATTTCTCACCAAGTAATCCAGCCTGGCTAATAGGTGTACAACTGCATAATCAACAGGAAGGTGTGGGCAAGAATGGTTGATTACATGTATTGAATAAGTTGCTCTGCTTTTCCCAGTAACAACAGTAAAACATCAAAAGACAGGAATTTTGAGAAATTCCAAGATTTATGTTTGAATAAATAGTTGCTCAGCAATTACCCCACTAATATTTTGTTAGATGTAAAACATCCTAAGTACCTATTTGCTACAATACAAAGGTAGGTTACAGTCCTGTAAGCTGTTCTTGTCAGTAAGACCTCGAAGCGTTGGAGGTCCCTTGTGACAGATGTTTGTACAGACTGACAGCCTATCCATCTGAAATAATTTAAAGGATCTGGGCTTTAAGATTAATTGTATTAGTATGGTGTAGTAAAGCCTTTGTGCAAAGCTGTCGCCTTCAGTGGACTGTAGGAGTTCAAATAGATTTGAATGGCTACAAAGGTTTAAGGTTGTAACAGCTGCTGTAAAGCTGGGTGATGTTACACTGAGTAGTGTTTTGAATCTGTAAACCTGATTGGAAATTAGAACAGTTTCGCTGTACTAGAAACTGAGACAGTAAGATAACAAAAAAATCCCTTCTAGTTCCTGGGAAAGTTTAAGATCCCTTGGTGATTCAGAAGTACAAATTCCACTGAAAGCCACTTCTGAAATCTTCTCTTAAATATTTGTACTATTTTACCATTTCAGCAAAGCTATGAGAGCCTCCTTAAAGAACTACTAGTATTTGTTACAGAGAAAGTATTTCATCAAGAGGCTGCAGCTCTGAGGCAGCTGTGAACAGTCCCTTTTCACCTCATTGCAGTGTAACTTACTATAGTGACATTAATAAAGTTAAACTTTGACAATTATTCTGCTGATGACTGTTTCATCTGAAACATTGGTTGTTGTTTCTAAATCCGAAGAACTAAATAATCTTATCCTAATCTGATGCTGCTGGCTTTTTTTATACCATGTTATCCTCTGGGGAATAATTCTAGTAGAGATAGACATCTGTTTAAGTAATAGAATTTTTATATAAGAAAAGAATATCTCAAATATTCTGTTTCGTATTTTAATCTTTAAAAAAAAAAAACTACCTAATCGTTGTAACTTTAGTTGGCCAACAAAACTTAAACAGATTATCTTGCTGTTGAATGAAGATCTGTGTCTTTGCAAAAAGTAGGTTGTGTTAAAGGCTTAGAACATCTTTGCAGTTGTCCTGTTTAATTAATTAATTACATCTGTTAAAACTGCGTGGAAAACTACATTCAGTGCAGCCATTTGGAAAAGGTCTGTCTCCCCCATGAAACAGAACTGATCACGTAGTTGTACATATCCTGGAAGACAGTACTGCTTTAGGACAATCTCACTGCAAGGAAAGGTTTTGATTCAGTCGTAGACATGTCTAGATTAAACTCTTTCCTAACATTTCACTTACATGTTTTGTTTGGTGGTTTGTTTGTTTGTTTTTTTCCCTAGTCATGATTTTCAGTGGTAACACTGGTTATTTGTTTGGGGGGTTTGGTGGTGGTGTTCTTTTTTTTTTTAATTCTTTGGGGAGCTTTGTTAGTGCTGTAGAAACCCACTAGCTTTAGTTTTGCTACAGCACTGTTTACATTAACAGCGATCTGGAATTTGTGTTTGCAGGAATTGGTAGAAACTATAGATATGTGAATTTGTAGGATTGGACCTGAGAGCTTTCTTTTCAGTCATGAATTTGAAAGAATCACTGCCATCTTTGAAATAATTCTGTGGCTTTGAGCTTCCTCAAAAACCAAGGATACCTAGAATCACTTGGATAAGAGGTATAAAAACCACATCAGTCATATATTGAAAATAGCATCCAGTAGTCATTTAAAAGTGATTCTTGATCATTTACTTTTATTTGGTAGGCTCTGAATTATCTTAGTAAAATATTTTTCCTTCTATGCTAATTTACTTATGCAATTTAAAAATAGTAAGAATCTAAACACTTGAGAAGTTACTAGCAACACAATAAATACACTGACATCTTGTTCATATAATAATTTCTGTGGAGAGTCCGGTGTTGGACACAATTAGGGACTTCTCGTTTCATAGGAAGAATATTTTTGCAAAGAATCCTCTGTTATTTGGACCATGTTAATTCTATTTCAGATGTGCTACATTGTACCTGATATTCCTAAGTTAAGTGAAAGAAATACACAAACAAAAACTCTAAGTCACTATTTTTGTTGATCTCATGAACGTGTCAACTTCAGATATGATCAAGTCAAGTCAAACTACAGATACGATCATATTTGCTAGCAAATCAAGGGAGCAGAAATAAATGGGTCAATCAATCCATTGTAGAAAAAAAATTATAAGTATTCTGCCCTAATGAGGAACAGTGCATTAAACCCCAAGAGTGGCCAATGCCTTAAATAGTTCAGTGAAAAGGTCTTATCAGAGTGGCTTGTAGCCAATATCAGTTATCCTTGCTTTTATGTTCACTGTCAGTCACAAAGAAGGAATACACGTGCTGGAAGAAGGTAATTGTTGCAGATTAGAGCCCCGTGGGAAATGAAAGAGCCATCAACAATTTTTTTATAGTTGCTTGGCATGAGTTCTGATAATACAAAGTTTGCTTTTATTATTATTATTTTTAAATGTAGCCATCTAACAGACTAAACAAAAGTCCCACAAGAAAATAGCACCAGCCTCTGAGTATAATATGTTTAATTGCTGTGCACAGCTGGAGCTGGCAGGTGAAAAGTAGAGATATAATTGCTTGTTCAAATAGGAAGATTTAGATTTCTTCTCTTTTTTGTGTGTTTAACTTCATCTCATATTTTAGCTGCAGATAGGATTTTGTTGTTTTGTCATATTTTAGAGCTGTCTAGCTGTTCTTGTTTATTTCATGAACAGAGAAACATTTGTTTTCTCTTGCATATCTTTAGAAGAAATGCAGACACACAGTCATATTTCCTTTCTTGCCTGTCATCAGGTATTATGCTTGATTGTTGCATTTAAATCTATTAACACTGTTTTGCACAGCTATTGATTCTTCTGTGTTCTCTGTGGTTTATGCCCTGTTTTAGGACCTGTTGTTCCTGTTTGAAGTCAATAGGTGCTCTTAGCACACAAAAAATGCAGCCTTGAATGTTATGCCACCGCATTAATCTTTCACCTGCCTAGTCCTCAAGGAAGCAACACTTGGTGATGGGAAGAAGCCTTGTTGTTAAAAAATAACTAATTGTACTTTAGTGCTTCTCAGTGCATTTACTAGCATGTTATTACCAAGATGATCACACAGTGAATTTACTAAAATAGTTACATATATAAAAAGTGATGCTAGCAATTGTGAGAGATAACATTGCTGTTCAGATTCTATAAAACAGTAAGTAAAATGTTTGTTAGTTATAATGGTGCCGTTTCCTTCTTTGAAAAGTTTGGGACTGTGCTATATCAATACAAAATGTCTATATACATGCTAGACCCATATAAAATATGATTTTCTATATCTGTGCTTTAAAGACAAATTTTGATTGTTGATGCTGAGAAACTCAAAACATTTGTTTTCTTGGGCTTTGTGTTTGCAAAACCTCAGGCACAGTATTCTTGATTTTTGTCTCTGATTCAGATTGTACAGTCAAGTATACTGGAAAGCATATTTCGTGCCTTTTGTCTGAGTGTGTGCCATGCCCTGTGCAGAAACTTTTAAGTCAGCATTGCCTTGGTTCTAAATTAATTCAGGTTGACAGATGCTGTCATGCATTCAATATGGATGGAGTTCATTGAGATTTTTAAGTTTTAAGTTACCAAATAACAAACACAACTACTGTGACAGTATTAATAACTGTTTTAAGTGATAAAAAGCCCTAAAGTTATGATCAAATATGTCGATGCAAGATGTTCTCCCAATAATTGAAATAAAGCACCAATAAGAAAAATCTCTCAAAGAGCATTTTAAAAGAAAATCATTGTTCCTAAAAATGAAACCCTCAGCTGGACTCAATTTTTCAGCTTGAAATTCTGCCAAAATAATTCAAATGTTTGTCATTTCCCTCTCTTCTCTACATTTTTTGATTCAGGCAAATGTGGAATTTCATGTTTTGTTTTTTGTCTTGCTAGAGCAACTAAACCAACAATCAAGGCCATTGTAAAAACCAAAATTTCAGTAAAATTTGAACAAAACCGTGAACTCCCTGTGTCAGTTCTTTATCTGTTCTCTGACATACTATTTCCTTTTTGTGGTGGCCTAGTCTTTTCCAGAGTCTGCTTTTTCACTCATCCTCATATTTTACTTGCTTTATGGTGGGCATTGTCTTGATTTTGCTCTTTCACCTGTTTTTTTTCTTCTTCAAAGTTTCCTTTTTCCCCTCCTTTTCTTTTTTTGGTCAATCTTTCCTAATTCCATCTCATTCCATCTCTATTTCTTTTTGCCTCCTCTGTCCCCAAAACCCCCTTGGCTGCAGCCAAAAGCTCAGGGTGGTCTGCTTCCCAAGTCTCTGAAAATTCCCTTTGTTCCATTTAGATCCCTTGTTAAATCTGAAAGCAAATTGGAATATCACTTTCATGTGGTTGCACAAAGAGACAATTCCAAAAATTCTTACTTGAATCTAATCATGAATCTAGGACAGATCAGATAAATGTCTGTCACTAGTAACTCTGCACCCAGTGGAGAGGTTACTAGCCTTTGAACAAGTAGGCAAAAGCACAGCAAAGATCTGGTTTTTAAAGTGCAGTAACTTGATGCTACCATGGAGCATCATGGAGGGGCTTGCAAATACAAATATCTGTGTACATAACCCCCTTTTAAAATAGATTTTTAAACAGATTTCCTTCCATGATGTAATCTGAAATCTGCTGCTTTTCTCCATCACTGCAGTAAATATTATGTTTATGATAAGTGCTGAGAAATATATTGGTAGTTCTCTTCTTCCTCCATGGAAATTATTTGGCTTTTACCCTCATCAGCGGGATATAAGAACGCTGTATAATAATAATAATAATGGCTTATTTCTTCATCTTTAAAATGTAGTCTTCCATTCTGTTTGTTTGTTTGTTAAGATGTTATTCAGAATATAAGCAGAAGATCTGGGAAAATACATTTGCTAGCAATATAGCTTAAATGGATGTTTGTCTACCACTATTAAAGTACAGCTGAGAGGGAGGACACCTTGAAATATTTTTGTTTCATTGCTAACTATTAGGCAGGCTTTGCTCAGATGAAGAAAAATCTGAATTTGGAGATTTAGACCAATGGTAGAGTGTCCACATTTTCAGCTACTTGAAGTAATTCTGTATCATCTGATTTAGTTGTTCATAACATTCTCAAGTCTTTTTGCCTTAAAACTGCTGACAAGCATATAGATAGAATTTTTCTTTGTTGGAGCTGAAAAGCATGTATACTCTGAGGACACGTGCAAATTAAGATCCCATCTGCTCCGTAATGACGTAACCAGCTTTTATTTGTTAGCATCCCATACAAAACTGCAAATACTGTCTTCTGTTGGCTATATCTCCTCTTTCTCTGCCCGTGGCTTGCATACTAGACATCCTGGTGACTGCTGGTGCAGTGTCCCAAGGAAATGCTTTTTTGATACATCATGAAACCTGGGTCATGATGTGAGAATGAGGCCTTGAAATGTCCATATTTGGGAGACTTATTTTTCTCATCAGAGACAACTCACTTTGCTCTGTCTTTTTCTTTTTCTTTTTTCTTTTTTTTTTTCCCCACAGATTTGGCAAGGATAATGCAAACATTGCATGTCATAGCTTGCAATATATATCTTCTTGTCACAAGCAGATGCTGCAGCACAACAGGGTAATGGGTATGGTGTTGATCTGGCTGATCTACTGAGTTGTCAAGTCCCAATTAAGTTATTTAATTGCTCATTGCTTTTGAGTGACTCCTCACTTCCCTGGACACCCTCGCAAGGGAAATTCTTCCCTCCCTCCCAGTAGCTCTGACAGAGACAGCTGGGCAGTCCTGCATAGATTTCTTCACCCCCATGATGCTGCACTCCAGAGTGACAGGGATCTTGACTCCTGCTCCCTGATGCATAGCTCAGTGCCTTTGAATCTGGCAATAGGTACAGTGCATTGAAATGCCACAAATTACAGATATTGCTCTAGTTTACACTGCATGAATGTTGTAATTTTATTTTTAAATAGCATACTAAATTAGGTGCTGCTTAATTTAGCAGTAGGATAGGCTATGGGGATGTCTCTGCAGGCACAGGGATTCCCCCTCTAACATTATGTAGCTGTGGAAGCAGATCAGTACTCGTTACTGTCTCTGGCAGAGCTTGTTGCAGGTGAGGAGTCACCACGAAGCCTGAAACTTGGGACCATTTACCTGGCAATGATGTTTAACTGAAGCCACGGTCCAGCAACTCCTCCATAATTCAGAGTCTCGTGGGACTGATCCAAAACCCCCAAAGCCTCAGGATCCTTTCCCTTTCCCTTGGCCTTGGTTTTGTACCAGGTCTCTGCTGAGAGCGAGTTTGGAGAAACTGCCATCCACACTGCTCTGCCTTCCTGAACAAGGGCAGCAGTTTTGGTTTTGTTTTTGTTTGGTGATACCCATTGCGCAAACTTTCTTTGTCTGTGGCTGCTTGGCAGGCAGTATAATTTATCCTTCTTTAATGTGAGGTATGAGGCCTTTTGTGCAAATCTGACTGTTCCCTTTTAAACAGGACCAATGTTTAGTAAGAAGAAAGGCAACAAAGTAAAGATCATTACATATGTTGTCCTTCCTGCTGTGTTTTAACTAAACACCATCTGCTGAAAGGCTGAATCCTCTTTGGAGGAATGTCATTCTCATGTTGTCAACTGAAGCACTTGTGAAAAACATTTTTTTATTCTAAAGTGGAGAGTTGCATTTGGACAGTCTTTAAAGTAATTTTGAATGGTTGAAATGACACTTGTTTTGTGAAATACTTTATACTATCAGTTTTTATTTTTAGAGTTTCTGGTGTAATAGACAGTATAGAGGAACAAAGTAATAGTATTTTGAAAATCTAACAGTAAGGATACTAAATAGCTCTGTGACCATGTGCTGGTCCTTTACATCCAAAATTTCAGAGGTATCCCCTCGCTTTTAACACCTAAATTTACATAGCTGATCTTTTTTGCATGCATGACATTTATGTTTGTTTAGAACAAGTAACAACAATGGATTGTAATATCTGGAGGGGAAAAAATGCACCAAAAAAAAGCTGCTTCTTTAAGTGTTGGCATTAACTGCTTGGAAATAATATAAAGGTATCATGCTGGGTTGTTAGAATTCATCAATTACTTGTAAACAAATTAAGCACCTGGTGCTGAAGAATCTAAGTATTTTTTTCTTTTACTGCTGTTTTTAAACACAAAAGAGACCTCTCAATCTATCTGGCAAGATAATTTCAAGCTTCCAATAGGTGTGTTAGAAGGGGAAAAAATACCATTTATGCCACTGATTGCTGTCTGTATACTAATGCATAACAGGTTATTGCAGTAACACGCATGTTAAATTCATATTCTGTATTTATTGTTGATGGACTGGAAGTAATAATTTTGAGTTCTTTTGTAACTGGACTCTGATATGTTCTTAGGACAGTCAACAGACAGAACTGACCTCAATAGCTGAGTAGAATTGCTAATTATACATACTTTTTCAAGTTATCAACAGAATGATCAGCACAAGTAGTCTGTGAGGCAGGCCAGGACCTTTAGGAGAATTGTCTTGCTGATCAGAGATTACCTGCAGGTTACAGTGAATCTCTTTCTATTAGAAAGGTTCAAAACCTCTTTGATCTCTTGTGCCTCTAAATAAATGCTCCAGCCTCAGCAGGGATGTCTGTGAGAGTAAAGACTGGGTAGAACTGGAGTGCCTGGGGACAAGATGTGATTCACCATATCACAGTTGGGGTCAGCAAAGTCAAATAAGGAAATGAGAGAGAGTGAGAAATGTCTGATACTCCAGGCATGCTGGCTGCCAACATTAAGCAGAGCAGTCCTGCTAAAGTAATTAGTAATTTGCTTTGCTAGATTTGAGATCCAGTATTTTGTAGCACTGGAGATTTGAGTGTTTAGTGTCTGAAGCAGGGTATTTTTTGGAGGAAAGATAAACCCCCTGTACCCACTGAAGACATTCAATGGGGCTTTTTTTAATAATTACTATAATGAGGCTGAGACTTGACTGCACATCTTCTAGTTCCAAACTTCTGGGCTAGTTCTTGGCTGCATTTATTCTTGTTTGACCTTCTGAAGCCTAGAGGAGGCAACTTTGACTTTTTGGCTTTGTCAACGTTAGTAGATACAACATCTCTCAAACTTCTTTAATTCTGGGTAGGTCAACAGAATATTTTAAGCACGAGACATCAGAAAGTCACTTGTGCTTCTAAATCATTCTGTCATTAAAAGAACTAAATATGTAGTTTGAAACCATTTTGGTGCATTTTGTTTAGCTTGAAAGATGACTCTAAGAACTTCCTAGTACTTGATACCGTTTGGGGGAAAAAAAGTCTAGAAGACAGATTGCATTCCAGAAAACTGTGGAAACAATTACATAATTGGCTTGTGTTTAATAATAATTTACAAATAGGCATTGCCTCAGTTCCAAAACCTGCTTCAAAATTCTTAGCTTGCAGCATTGTCATACCTAATAGTACAATAAGTAGAGTTGAGCTTGATTTTGATTTGGTAATTTATTGTTCTCTAATAGATGACATGCCTGTTCCTGAAATGTGGAGCAAGAAGATTTTTGAGGCTTTTGTAAATAAAACTGTAAAGGAGGGTTTCTTAAGAAAAACTGCATAAATGACCTATATTCACTGTTGACATGTGGGGAAAAAAAAATTTTTTTCCCTAGTAGTCTTTTATAGTATTTATATTCTGAAGTACTATTCTGTTATATGAAAATGACACCTTTATTATTTTGTGTCTGGCCCCAACTCCAGATTTCAGTAAGTCACAGATTAAATTGAGGTATGTTTTCTCTGAATTTATTTCTACTTATTGAATTTCTGCTGTTTTTATATTCCCTGTCCTCAACTGGGAATTCTGTGACAGCAAGAAATGGATGACAGTGAGAAGCCTGGGGACAGTGTGCAACTAAGGAGGCACAGACACTTTCCTGGCACTCTTCAGAAAGCTCAGTCACATCTGGTATAATTTGGCCTTTTGAAACTGAATCAAAAACATTTTCAAGTACTCATAGGGTGAAAGGGATTTTGATTGCTGTATCTGTAAAACACTGGGATAAATGTACAGCCTTCCAGTGTGAAATGGTGTGTTTGCTTTTGAGTAGTAGGTCCATCACGGGAACTCTTACTCTCTGCTATGCTACATCATACCAAAAAAAGCTTATGGCATTCCTCCTGGCTGGCTCTGTCTCCCTTCAGGCAGTGACTAAAGCAGTAGCTTTCAAAGATCTTGACGAGCGCCTGGAAGATTTGGGAGTGAAAAATTCTGTCTGGCTTAGCAAGCAGGCTGACCATCACTCAGAAGTTACGGTTCCGTTTACTAGCTTGGCCAAACTCATTTACAGTAGGCTGTTTACTGTAGCTCTCGAAAGCCGTATGACAGAAGTACTCCAAAAAGTCCTTCTAAGCCCGTTGCAAGTAAAGTTTTTCTTTGTCTTACACAGCATCAGAACATGCTGTGTAAGAAAATACTTTCACCTGCTGTATCTCCCATAATTATCCTGAACTCAGCATTGGATTTTGTGTTCCTATTTTTAAAAGCCATCTTGCTAAATAGATGTAGAGAATGTTCCCTTTGGAAGAGTAAGTGAACAGCAGTGCAGCATTAGGGAAGCACGGTGAACTTGGCATGCCTTCTATCATCTAAGAGAGTGAAAGGAGGAAGATAAGGGAACTGAATAAATTAATATGGGTTTTGTGTGCAGAATACTGACTTGCAAATCTGGCAGTGACGGAAAGAAAAACTATCATTTTAATTCTCTTTTACATAGTACAAATCACCTGAGGGTTAATTGGAATCTTTTCTGAAGGAATTTTTCTTATATACTATTTAAGATGGAATAGTTAACCAAAGGAAAATCCCATTGGATTGCAAACATTTGAAATGTGTCTACAAAAATAGACAGCAAAGCGGGGATATTGCAACCAGAATCCTGCATACTGATTGCCAGGTTTTGAGTCCATTTATAGAAGCTGGCAGCCTTGCGTGAAAAAAGAGCCAAGTAGTTGGTTACAGCTTTGGAGAAAGCAGAAAAAACAAAGAGAAGAAAAAGACATACAGAGCTCCTGTTTGGCTATAGTAGGTATGGTTAGACTGAGGTTTACGGACCCTGGGGCCACATCCTACACTTTGCGTGGCTTATGCTTGGCAGAGTTATGCTCAGAACACAAGGGGAGGGCTGTGAAAAGTTGGCTGTCGGTCGCTTGCCCACTGTATCAGTGCTGGAGCCAGCTGGGGATTGCTTCAGCCTACAGTTCAATTTAGTACAGGCTTAGCCCAGCCTGTAGTTAAAGCTGCTGCTGGCTGTCAAAGCAAGAGGGCTGTGAGTAGTAACAAAGGCTGTGCTGGCTACGTGTAGGAAGATACTACATCTCATAGGAAAATGTCTACAGTAAACCCACCTGACAGCTACTTTGCAATATCTGAATAGATCAGCACAAAATATGCACGCCAACAGAGCAGCAGGTTGAGTATGTTTGGCAATGAAGGGGGAAAAAATTGTTAAAACTTAATGTTTCCCCTCTTCCCCCTCACCCCTGTCTTTTTGTAATATGTATTCAGAGGAAATACACTGCAGGGCTTGTCTGTGCTTAAACTTGCCTGGTTTAATTAAACTGATCGTTTAAATTGGTGTTAATACGTGAGTGTGTGTATGTATCATTTTGTACTTCTTTGTATGATTTTTGTGCCCCTGTAAACCCCAGAGCAGATGTAACTGGGCTGATGAGTATGGCCAAATGCATTTATGCATTTAGAGATTGAAATTGAAATTACGATTGCCAGCATCCAGTCTTTCACATACTTTTATGTAGTATGTGTGTAAATGTTCTGTTTTGGGAAGATGTATTATGCTGACAGTTCATTTGGGATTATTTATGGCTGTATAGAGGTTCAGTCTGAAACTGTGTAAGTTAGTCTTAAGGGATGTCTTATTCTGTCTTGATACTTGAGTCTTTCCTTGATTTACATTTGGCCTTTGGGATCCAGCCAAAGATACTAGACTGGAATTCCTGGGAGAAGGAACTGCTTGCTTATGTTCACTTGCCTTCCTGTAGTTTGTGTGTGTATAAAGCAAAGTAATCTAGGATATGTTATTGATTTCTCCTCCAGCATGAGTCTGGTGCAAGATTGCAGATATTGGCTGCTCCTTGGCAAAATGTGGATGGTGATGTTGGAACAGGACACACACTCCCATTTATATATTTTTAAAAATTAAGGAAGGAGCAGCTATATTAAATTAAATGGATTTTAAGAGAGAAAAGCATTAATGAATCTAAATAAATGATGTAAAACTCCTCTAAAAGGATATTAACCTAAAGATATAAAAGGGCAGAAGTGTGTGCTATCTCAGTGCTAAGATTTAGGACTGCAAATACTTAATAGAATAAAAGTTTAGACAGAGCAAGAAACTAAGTTGTAATGAATATTATCACTTCAGAACAAATAAAGACAACATGAAAAAGTATTTAAGCCAGCCTTCCATCGCTTGCGGATCTGTGAAAAAGAGGTGCTTGTATACGCAACAATATATGAGTTTTGCCTGTTTGTACTAATGTACATTCATGTACCCAATGGTAACTAAAAAAAGTACATAACACTTCAGTTACAAAGTATCAGATGCACAGCAGGATGTGCTGCATGGAGCAATGTAGTAGGATACGTGAAAGTGAACAGTAGCAGAAAATTACTGCATCTGGGCATGAGTGATACAAGCTGAATCATCTCAGTGTGTAGATGAGTAACATATCTTCATCTTATCTAGATGATGGGCTAATTTGGTTGGAGGCTATTATTCGCTTTTGCTTGTTATATACTTCAAGAGCATTTCAGGAGGGAAATTGAAAGGAAAGCAGCTGTGAAAGGTCTCTCTCTACTTTGTTTTCTAAAATGAACGGACCCAAGTTCCAGAGCTAGTCTACCACCACCATAAAAAATAATCACTTGTGATTAAAGAAAATCACTAGTAAAGCTATGTTCCATAGGAGGTGTCAGCATACAGTGGAAGAGACACCATTCACTGCTTTGGAAGGAAGCTCCACGTTTTGCTTCCACGTGAAGTTATTCTGTACCCAGGCTGTCTCGGTACGTGCAGGATTTGGAGCAGACCTCAGCCTGGGTCAAGGAATGCAGAAAACAGCTGTTTTGTCTATATATAAGCCAAGAGACTCTTCACATATGAGACTTTTTTAACAGTTATGCTATAGAAATGAATTGTCGCTTTAATTATTGGTGTTTCAAGTTAGAGTATGTAGTAGTAACATGATTCACATTCTAATGTATGAATGTCACACTGATCAGGTTTCAGCCTTATCATATTGGTATAATGTTGTGGTAAAACCACATGTGCTGCAAGAGTTAAATCACTCAGCCTGCCTGTTTCTAATCCCCAGAGTGCCAGAGGTTTGTATCTTGGGTAGAAAACAAAACCCCACTGGATTTAGTCAAAAACATCTCCATGCACCAGTAATTATTTTGTTGTTTCAATCTCTTGCTTAAAAATACCTAAATATTTTTTTCTTTTATTTTTTAATATGTAATTTAACAAAGACTTCTACTGTGGGGAAAAAATGCCTGTTTGATCTCCATGACTGTTTAGTTTTCTTTTTTTTTTTTCCCTTTGGTTTGAGTTGTTTGGTTTTGAATTTGTTTTCCTTTAGTTTTTTTTCCTTTTTCATGTGAATCCACAGGGAAGCAGCAGTAGGAATTCCACTGATCTTGTCAGCTGGCTTAACCCCTGGTGACAGCTTCTTGGTGACCAGCTAGTTTTGGGTTCTTCTGCTCAGACCTTGGCCACTTGCAGATACTATTGCCAGGTAACTATCTGCAGTTGCGGTAACAATTAAGTGATGTGAATATTTGTTGTACAGTGGATTATTATGGCAGAAAAGAAACAAAAACCACTGGGCGTGCAACTAGCACTCAGAAGTTCTATCATCTATTTAATGGACATAAATCAAGCATTTAATTAGTCCCTAAACAAAAGCTTCCACTTTCCATTACACTCAACACGATGCACTCATCGGTCAGATAGCAGCCCACACTTGGCTGTACTCATGCTAGATGGAAAACTAGCAGTTTTCTTCATCTCAGAACAAAAGCAGAGGCACTGAAGTTCTAAGGTATTTGCTTAACTGTGAATCCAGCTTTGTACCAGCCTTAGTGAACGTGAGCAAGCTGGGACAAGAAAAGAACTAGCAAAATTACTGATAGAGAGTGTTAGATCTGCCCAATATGAGAGCAGCCAACACTCCTTTTCCCTTGCAGTGCAGAATGGTTTGTACAGCCCTGGGATTGCAGCGACTGCTATCGGGAGAGACACAGGCAGCAGCCAGATCCTAGCACCAGCGACCTTCCTAAAGCACTTCTGGCTTCCTTTTAAGGGGCTGGCTTGGGGCCACAGTTTGAGTTTGTCATCTCATGTCCTGATTGCCTGCTTTGGAGGGAGGGGAGAAGCTTTTAACCCTGAGCATTTCAGTCTGTTTCCTGAGTGGCAGCTGGGCAATTGGAGACTAAGGAGAGCACAGCTCCCTTTAAAGGAGCCTGGTACCCAGTTTTGGAAACAAGGCACAGCTCTTTTCCTCAAAGGATCTCTGTACCCATTCAGTCTTTCTCTGTCTTCACTCTGAAGTGCCTCATCTTCTGAACAAGACTGCAAATCCCAAAAATAAAAGGAAAAATGTTTGAATTATCTTTAATAGGCTTTGGCATCCTTGTACTTGCTTTGTGGTTTCTGAGATTTGGCATTGACTTGGAGGAAAACGTTGGGACTATAATCCAATTCTTCCTTCTCTGTCTTTAAATAGAATTTAAAAAAAAAAAAAAGAAAGAAAGAAAAAAAATCTCCTGTTGATGTTTTTCTCCAATTTAAAGTCAAAGTACTTTAATCGAACAAATTTGGGAGTGGGAATCATGTGGCAACCCTCTGCAGTAAGTAGCCCCTCCTGTTACCCCTGGTACTGAAACAGCAGGCATCTCTGAGTCACATACAATGCAGGCAGTACTAGTCAGGTATTAGTTCTAAGTTTTACACTAATAGCTTAAAAAAGTTTCTTTAAGCATTTCTTCTCAGTTTAAGCAACCAGTTAGTTCTCAGAAAGCAGCTTACATGCTAAGAGTCCTGTCTTCAGGGGTGTGATTTGTGTTTGTTAACAGAATATTTAGTTTGTTATTTCTCTGACGAAAGAACTTTCACTTTTCTGGTATGACCTCTCTGTGTCAGAGATATTAATGAAAGTACTTTTCTGATTACAGTTCTTCTGCATTGGTTAAAAGGGGTTTTCATATAGTACAATAAGGTGTATTTTAAGTAGTATTATTTCCTTCCAATAAGGAGAGAATAAAATGGGCCAAATTTCTCATAGCATGTTTTGCCACGCGGAAGGGAAATTGCTTAGTTCTCTGCAGCTGGGTCCAGCCAGACTTCTCTCTGGGACAGGTTCCCTGAGCAGACCCTCTGCTGAGGCCAGCAGCTGTTGCCTTTCTTGTTTGCTAGTGAGAGGATATTGAATGTTCTCCCTGCTGGTCCCTGAACAGAACGTATGCATAGTCAAACAGTTAGTAACTGAGGATGGTAGCTAAGGGGGTGAAAGGATGCTCTGTTGATAAGGCTAATAGGCATCTGCAGGCCCTTAGGGAAACTTGCCAAAACCTTTTTTCTAGTAACTGCAGGGATTATCTAGAAATCAATAATAAAGGCAGTAACTAGGGGAAGGAAAAATACATCTTCAGGGGAAGCCAAATTCTGTAAGTGCTCTATGAGAGCAATCGTGGCAGGATTTAGTGTAATTGTTAAGCAAATCAGATTGAGGAAAATTGTTTTAAAAGGGACCCTTAGCTGACAACAAGGACTATATGTTCTTTCTTATCTATGCAGAAATATCCTACTTTTTTTAGTATATTAACCTATGTGAGTAGCTGTTCCAGTCTTGATTTTTAACATCCACAAATATATTTTTAACAAAAAGAATAAATTGCATTGAGTATGCTGTATCAATCTTTGTGGTTTTAACCTTGTTTCACCTCTGCTAGTCTCTAGTGTGTGTCATCTTATTCATTTGTAACATAGAGGAACATTGGGATAAATTTCCTGAAGTCAGTGGAAGTCTTTTGTGCCAGAAGTGATTTTTGGCTCATTGTCCATTGGTCTCTATTCTTTCTAGCAGATGGTCTGTAGTAATGATGTAATCTCTTCTCATGGTACTTCAAAGTGCTAGTTTGGTTTGTGTGTGTTTTAACAATTTAATTGTTCCAGAAAAGCAGTAATTGATGTTAATTCTGCAATCTTATTTTGTCTGTGATGCTGTTTCAAACAGGAACATCGTCTGTTGAACAGACCTCTTTAATTATGTAATTTAACACTGCCTATAAATTGAATCTGGATAGGACTTCAGAAACAGTGATTTCTATTTAATTTCTAGGGGCAGGAACACTGTCTAGGAACACTGGCTCCCAGATGTTTAGGTTCAATATATGAAAAATATAGGAAATACTTCTACCTCCTTTTAAATGTCTGCTTCCATAGAATAAATGGGAGTGTTGCTCCTGTAGGTGCTTTGTAAAAGGTCAGACTTTGTGTTAGGGGGTGGAATTTAAATGTCTACATGCTGTTAAAAATCTGTCAATCTCACTTAGAAGAGACAGGGAATTCTGTGAAGTGTTTTCCTCTTTTTTTTTTTTTTATCCCTGACTTTGTTCTGAAAAGGTTGTGTGATGCTGAGCAGCTCTGTATCAAATAGAAAAAATTCGCAACTAGAAGTTTGAAGACAAACTGCAATCTTATAGATCTGGAGTTTTCCCAGACCTATGCCTTTAGCACTCTTCTCTCTTTCTTTCCAGACTCTCTCCACTATTTATTTGAAAGGCTACTAAATGAAAGAAATTTCAACCTTCCCTTAGCCTAATGCTTTCCATTTTTCCTTTTCTCTGGCTTGCTGTGTCCTATCCTTCAATAGTATTCTTATCTCCATTTTAGCTTCTCATATAAAGTGCTTTTCTGAAGTCCAGAATGATAAGAAAAGTGATTCTTCTAAATACAAGTAATAAAGTAGATTTAATCTAAGGCAAATGCCTGGTTACCAGTGTTTTATATAGGATACTTCTAGCCTAAAGGATGTATTTTTTTTAATATATTAAAAGAAGCTTTAAAAATGCATGTTTGTTTACTGAAAACCATATTGCAATAAGGACAGGTGCAGTTATGTTTTGAATCTGAACCTTGATATTTCCCTAGTAGCATGAATTTTAATAAAACACTAAAGCATTGATTAAGAGCTATCATTCCTATTAAGAGGTACTTTTCTTAATTCCTTTTCTTTTTTCCTGGCTGGAATTAGTCACACTCTGTATTTTTCTGAATCAGAAGGCAAAAACACTGATAAAATCAGTGGATAAAGTAAGTTTGGAGTCATATATAAGTCCTTATTAAAATATATTATACTGTGCCTGTAAGGCTTATTTGTAATAGGAATGTTGCTTTTTCTGCATTAATTGCTTAGATTATAAACCTTTAGTTACCCTTTTTACATTGTGGAGTTCCTAGCACAGCTTCAGGCTCGGTGGTCATGAGGTACTTCTGCCATATAGATGCGGGTAATCATGATAACTTCTTTTGTCATATGCAAACCTGTCCCATACAGCAATGATAATTTGGATTAAGATTCCAGAAACATCATTTCATTTGACATCTTTTCTGGACGGAATTGAACATGAGCCCAGTCCCACTCAGGAGCAGTCCCAGAGAAATACAAGACCCTTTTGGGCTAACTTATTTAGAGAAGCAGAAATTGTTTCTTGGATGATGATCTACTGAAGACCGTGGCAAAACACTAATTTTCTTGTCTGCAGAAGTGTTCCTTTCTATTACTTTTCTAGTCAATGCTTTAGAAATAAGATGACAATTTATACTTCTCTACTTTGTTATTTTCAACTCCTAAATGGTTTTCTTATTGTACTAATCCTAACATTTTGTTGTGAGCATTACTGCTCCTATCGCTTTATTTTTTTTTAATATGGGTAAGCCTATAACACAAGCCCTTAGAAAAGAGTGCAAGTGTCTTGTTCTGTATTTCCTGAAATGATGTTGAACAGTCTTTGTCAGTGTCAAAACTTACACACATCTTTTATTTTTTCAGCTCCCCTGGAAACTGCTTTTTACCACTTTTTTTGAGTATAATGCTGTGTCTGTGAAGTGAGACGGATCAAAAATCAATCTATGAAGACTTCCCTAATTAAAGATAGTACTTTAGTCAGGTATAGATATTCAGGTATAATGTAGATATTTTTTCCCTGTTCCTGGCAATGTTTTTGTGGCAAACCATGAAAATTCATATATTTGTGGCATATAGGTGACTTTTCGCCTATATAGAAGTTCACCAAACTTCTGCAGAATCTAAGACATTTGAATTTTTTGTGAGTAGATCTATTTGGATAGATTGAAGTGAATACTTAATCTATCTCCATCCCAACTATCTCTAAGCCCTGCTGCTTTTGTTTCTAATTGTAATATATTACAAATGAAAAGTGAGTTAGGTATGCATTTCTCATGCTTATGAATGTAGGCAGTATGCAAGCATATGATGTAGTTTCTGGGGAGCCATAGATCCTCTGCTGTTGATTAGAGATTTCACATAACACACAGTTAAAGCTACTTTTTTTTTCCTTGTATTAAGCATAGGCAACTGCAAAGGTGGCGAAAAATCAGAGGCTTCTCACCCTGCTCAATGGGAAATTATGATTCAAACCAGCTATCGGCATTGTTAACTTCTGTGGGCAATTGCTCAAATTCTCCATTCCAGAGGAGTTTGGTGTTTATGAAGCAACTAGTAAATCACTGTTGATTTAAAAAATTGATGGAATCACCATCAAGGCAATAAATGGTGAGCCAGAGGGACTCCTAGCATCCTTTCTTTTCTCTATAGCTATGTGGAGTTAGGTCTCTCACCTAAGTCTTATTTTGAGACAATGCTTTTTCATGTCCCAGTCTCATCTCTTAGTTGATCTATAGCTAATAAATAATAGTTTGCCATTTAAGGGTTTGGAGATGAGAGAAAGATTATTGTAATTGCATAATGTTAAACTGGGTATAACATGCTGTCCTTCCCCTTTAAGTTGAAACAAGTGTGACTAGATTGAAGACATAGACTGGAAGTAATGTTGGGTATTTCTCACGCTGGGTTGGAGACTGAACGTTAAATATCACTTAAAGCTCTTAAATGGTGATTTTATAGTATTGCAAAATGCTGATGCAATGCTGTGGTGTTACTCTAGCGACTGATAATCCTATGACAGCATGTATGGAAATAATAGTAGGACCCTTTCTATTTTGGTTAAATTCATTGTGGTTCTGTAGCAGATATGAAGCTTTATGAAAACAACCTGCTGTCTAGTCAGTAATGCTTTTGTAGCGTCATTCAATCTGTATAATGTGGCCAGTTCTACAGACAGATGCTTTCATGAGGCTGCATTTTAATTTGTAACTGGAAGTTACTTATGAAGAGAGTCTTTTACTGACTTGACCAGTAGGAAACTGGTGGTGTGGAAAGTATAAATTATATCCCGTGTGTCTCATGGAACCATAATAACAATAATATAATTAATAATAATTATATTTATTGATATTCTGCTATTTCTGTTTTAATCAAAGACAAACTGTGCACTTTCTGATCAGAAGAATCCAAGGAAAAATAGAAGTTACTTGAAAATCCAAATGTAAGAAAGGTAAAGGCAAAGTTTTTGCCATTATACTAATTGTAATCAAACTGTGGTTGGTAAATACACTTCATGTTCTGAGCAATAACAAGCAGGGACGTGCCCTGACATGCTGCTTGTGCTACATCTGAAGAGTGTAATTCTGTTCATTTCAAACTGCTATTTCTGACTTTTACTGGTACAAACTGAAACTCATAAAAGCTCCATAAGACCAAGGTAAATTTAAGGGTGTTTGTTTGTCATGAGGAACAAGACTATATTAAAAAATACCAACTTAATTCTGTTTGTGCTTCTTAATTTTATTTTGTTTTGCTTCTACAGGTGATCTTCGTCTGTTACAAAACTCCTAGTGTTTCCCTCATCTTCTCTGCAAAAATGAGTTATTTTTCCTTTTTTGTTTTTATACTTGTCATCTGTTGATGTGGAAGATACTGATTTATTTTTTTTTCTGGAAATGAGAACAGGGTAGAGGAACTAGCAGGCAGAGAAAAGAGAAGGAAAGAAGGAGGTCTGTACTTTGAACTTATTTTATGTGTGGACTAGTTTCAGGAGACCTTTAGCCATGTTCTCTAATGCCTTTTGAGATATAAAGGCATTTTCACTTATGTGGCTGTAAGTAATGTCCAGTCATATGGGAGGTGTTTTGAAGATTTGTGTTACTCAGAAGGGACAATTCACTCTCTGCCTCGTGGACTTTTTTTTTTCTATTAGAGTATAACATTTTTTCTTTTTTTTTTTTAAAAAAAAATCAGAAGGGATACTCATAGTACAATGGTGCAGGGATTGTGTTGAGGGTGTGCTGAAATGAGTATATTTGCTCACACGCCTTTGTCTGAGTGAACAGGTGTTAGTGAAATGTTAGGGAGGCTGAAAAGGTGTTTTTAAAAAGCACATAGGTGACTGTAGACTACAAGCCTTCTAAATGCTTTAAAAACTCTGTCCCTGACTTTTGTTCCTGATTGAGCTATGGATTTGGTGTATAGATTGTGAATCTACACACCACTGAAACCATGCAGCTTCCAAATCTGTTCTCCCTATATGAAAGGGAAAAAAAGATTGTTGTTTTTTCTCTGTTACTCTGCAAATGCTTTTTAGAGAAATAGATTACCACCTAGGGGAATAACTGTAAAATTCAGTGTTTAAAAGTTTGACTTTTGTTAATATTGGAGAGAGTAAACTGGAAAACAAATCGAAGTTAGTTGCCCACTCCAGAGATCCCCTCAGAAAGATCCACAGGTGGAGCATTTTAAGGTTCACAGTGTCCAACCTGCAGAGAGAATAGAAGGATCCAGAACAAGTAAGAGAGAGAACAAGAGAGACTGGAAGACACAAGGAGACCTTGCAGAAAAGGGTTGTGGAACTGGAAGCTGACCTGAAAAGATACAAACATGAGACACCTCCAGACCAAGAGAATGAAGGGGGCTGCTTTTCTAAGGTAAGTCTTTTGCCTTACAGCTCTAGAAGATTGTGCCTTTTCTTTTAAATTTCTTGTGCTTGTTGCCAGTGTACATTAGAATGTCTTTCATGACAGAGGGAATTCTCCACAGAAATGGCTATATTCAGTTCATACGGATTCTGTATGGAGCTATGTCTTGCTCCTGCCTATGACAACCGCATCTTTTTCCAATACTTTTAAGACAAGGTGAAGGTATAAGAATTTATGGTATTGACACTATGGATTATTTATGGGTAAATTTGGTTTGCTTTTTAATGGATACTGTCAGAGGATTAAATACAGCTTAAATTTACTTCTTGATGACAGTGGTAACAAAAGACTCAGTTCATTATTTGTTTGATTTGCTAATGAAACTGATTATGTGGGTTAATACCACCAAGCCTGTGTCATGTTGTAAAACATATAAACATTTTTCAAGGGAGAGGTGAAATGCAAAGTAGTTGTTCCTTCATGGAATTGTGTGCTTTCACACTGTTAAGAAAGTATCTTATCCATAAGACCAAGTAATTCTTTCTGCGCAGTTGGTGCCAGCTTTGTTTGAACTTCTAAAAAAAAGAAAAATAAGTAGATAATGCTCAAGCAATTTATTTTTTTTCACAGTAGTCTTCTTTCCAGATTCTTGTCTTTGAGCCCTTTGCCAGAAGTGGGACCTCCTGGTCACCCTTTGCTGTCACTGCTTATCAGCAGATTGCCACCTGCTGGATGCCCTCCACAGTGTCCTTGGTCTGTACTTGGAGGCTTTACCTCCATAGCCACTAACAGGTGTAGCAAACCGGAGAGGGGAACTTTCAGTGCAGCAACCTGATGCTTGATCTGCAGGTGTTTCAAGGATTTTACTTTTGACTAGCTCTTCAATCTTTGGACCAGCCTTCTAGAGGTGGCTTGGGATGCATCTTGCAGTTGATTTGATCAAAAAAAAATCCAGTTTGCACTGTGGTTCGTATCACTGAGTAATCTCAAAAAAATGCAAGATGCATGGACAATTAGAAGATTGGCATCAAGTGCACTTTGCATCCAAACTGAGATGATGGTGTAGAAGTACCTTTTGATTTGTTTCACTTCTTTTATATACTCCACAAACTTGAAGATTGGTGTAGTTTTCCTGAAGCATGCCTGCTGTCCATCATTCAGCAGATGTACTGCAAGTATGGAACAGGCTCTGGCAGGAGAGCCTGCACTGCCATCATGTTCCAGGCCTGTCTTGTGAAGACTGCCCTGAGCTCTGAAGGCAGCCTGTCTTCCAACCCAGTGAGACTCTGCTAATGCTGCCCAGAAGTTCTAATGCAGACAATCCTGCCCGTGAATATGTGCATTCTTGTCTCACTGCCTGTCCTGGGCAGAAGCTAGATTTCTGGGAGACAATAAAAATCACCCTGTCTGTCCCCCAGAATGTCCTACTTAGTACTTCTGCATGTGTGAGACCTTTTTGCCAGTGATCTCATTGAGTATTGGGAATGTAGATGAGTATTATTTGCACTCTATGGATGGAGAAACCAGAAAGTCACTGTCCTGCCACCCACCAGTGAAAGAGAAGGCTGAATCCTGTTTTCCTGCTTAACAGATTCTGTGAGTAGTTTCTCTGTTCACTACTGTAAGGTTTGCATACTAGTCCCCTGCTTGTTATACAGGAAGTTCTTAACTCTTTTACGTGTCTCTTTTTCCCATAGCTGTTAGTTGCACTCTCAAGAAGGAAAGAACAAAAGAAGAGAACATTTAAAATCCTAAAACACTCTTAATGTCTGGCAGTTAGACAATATTAATTATACATGTATCAGTGTATTTAGAAACTCAATAAAATTCTTTTATTTCTCAGTGATCCAGAAGAACAGCCTGTTCTGTAAAAGGTGTTTTCTAACTATAGACAGATATCAATTCCTTTATTGACTGAATTGATTCCTTCCTTGGCTAATGCATTTACTATCCTGCACCTCCTGATAAGGTGACTCTGACATATAACTTTACATCTTTGATAGAGGGGACAAAGAAAACTGTTTTGTTTGCTGTGCTGTCAGTGTACAGCCACTGCACGTTGGTGCTTGAAACAACTGGTTGTTTTCATCATCCTAAAAGTTCCATGCTATCTGTTCACTTAAGTAGCACACCACTTCATATTCGGTTTTTTTCATGGGCTGAATATATTATGAGAATGAAATCAGTCATTTGGATATTGGATATTCACCAATGTTATTTTTGTCTCTGACCACAGATTTAATTTGTTCAAAAGCTGATGAGCTTTATGTTTTTGTGGTGACCCGCACACTAGAACAAACTCCAGGCTCTCCCTACCTAGGAAGTGTTTGCCAGAACTGATAATGCCATTAAGTGGCTGCAGGAATTCAAGGGCAGGTGAACTCTAGTCTGTGTTGCTGTTGCTCCTTAAGGAAATGGTTTGCACAAGTCAGTCTTGGATTTTTAAATAAAAGCTTTTTATACATTTTATATATTTTTACAACTTTTTATTTTAAGGGAATTCAGAGGTTTGAAGATACTTTTAAATCATCACAGCTGGGAGATCTAGCATCATAGTCTTTAGATGATACAGGAAATGAGTATGCCTCTTGGCCAGAGTATTACCCTACAGCACTGGGGAACAGGGAAGTTGGGAAGGAATCCTAATGGAGAGACAGTAAGAGAGCTAGTGAAGAGCTACAGTCTCCAGTGGACTGCAGTTGAGAGATGTAGAGGACCCTGGGCATGAAACTTCCCTGTGTAACAGGAGAAAGATAGGTCTCTCTTGTATTATGCACAGCTGGAAAAGAGTGGAAGCACTCAGCCTTATGGCATGATGCATGCTGTGTCTGCCAACAGCTTCCTTCTTCAGAATTTAATTAGCATTGGACTTGGACACATCCTGGAATGGGGAAATGCATACATGATTTCATTAATATTAATGGACTCACTAAAGAAGAGTTCTACACGTTGACAAGATAGTGCACAGCTTTAATATATCTAATTTCTAGAGCTGTCCAGGATTCTGGTGTCTTCCTTGTGGAAATGCCCAGCCATAACATTTCTTTTCATTGTTTAAAATGACCATGAGGGAGATGTGGGTAAAATCCTGGTCCCTGTTTCTTGAAAGCACCCCTTTCTCTTACTAGGACCCAGCCTTTTATCAATTTTATCAAACAAGTGCTCAGTCTTCAGGCTGAACAGAGAGCATTTAAGCCGTCATTCAAAATTAACATGGAACATGTGGTGTCTTTCCCCATACCCCGGACAGCTTGTTAATTAAAAGGAAGGACTCAAGAGCCTGTTTAGAAGGAACTTGGAATGGAGAGGCAGAGCAGACCCAGAGGACCAACATGAAGCACAGCAAGCTGTTTTTTGCAATGGGAGAGTTAAAGTCCAAGCTCAAAAGAACAAAGAAAGTGGGAGAGGAAAAATTTTGATTCTGTAAAATGAGAAGGTGCTGATCAGGAAATGTGAATGTGTTGATATATGTATGCCATGTACAGTAGTTTTCTTTCCCGTTCCTATGCTTACTCAGAAATGTTTTAACTGTTGAAATACGTAAAAGAAAGGTGGCTTGTTGTTTGCTTCCTGTACTGGGAGGGGTGAAAAAAGAATAGGGGGCAGATTTTGCACCACAGAAGTTACAGGGAGCATGGTGTTTCCATTAATGTCCATTGGTAGAGAAAGAAACAGCTTTTTAGCTTTGTATAAAAATAACTAATGTGTCTTTTAATGTTTCTATTACAAAGAAGCGTATACTTTCAATGTGAACTTTATACTTGGTACAGTGTAAAGAGAAACAGTGTGGTGGTGTTGGTAATGAAGATGTATTTTTCCTGGCAAAACATGGGGGAAGCAGTTAAGGCATCTTAACACTTCCGTGCTCTCCAGGGCTGTGAGTTTGCAGGTCACAATGCTGCTCTGTGACTAAGGAGAGAGAGATACACTTTTTTACTCCAGCAAGTCAAATACAGAGAACTAAATTCTTATAGCTCCTATAAAGTCAGAGGTAGGCGTCTTGCAGGGAATAACAGTGCTTGAAAATGTGCTGCTGAGTGCTTCTCTGCTATGTATGCCTCCTCTATCAAGCTGGGATCTGGGCCTGATCAGCAGTTGGTTGCTGAACCTGCCCCATTGCAAAATGGATGACTTAATCTGGAGAGTTGAGGTGTTCCAACAAGTCATCTTCACTTTCATAACTTGCAGAACTCTCTAGTGCCACAGGAGAGTGCAGGGAGAAATGTATCCCTGAAACAGCTATGTTAACCTTTAGCAAATCCCTTGAAATCTGTGGTGCTGTCCCAGATGTTAAAGAAGTTTCTTCACTTTAGGTTTCTCATAGCAGTGCCTTAAGTAAAAAAATTTCCCAAAATTATTTTATTCAAGTAGTACAGCAGTAAGAACAACTTGAGAAGTTCTCTACCAGTAGAGAGAAATTCCTGCACAATTATATGCTTACAATCTATGTATTGCCCTTCACACACCTTGCACATGCCCCTTGGTCCAGTGGTAATTTCTGGTCTGGGGTTGTCTTGTTCCTCATGGATTCTTTCTTGTGCTACGGCCGGGCCTTCTTATCTTGATGGGTGTAAGCTTCTGCTGACCATTGTAGCTTATCTCCTGGTTTGTAAAGCTTTCAGGGCCTTCCTTTATGTGACTAAGAAGTTCAAAATAAGTTCAACTTATCTAGTTGAAAGTTTGCAGCTTGCAATTTTAACTACTAATTTGAAGCAACTAAGTTTGCCTCAGCAACTTTAGCTACTAATGCCAGATGAGTTCTCTATTAGCTATACCGGTACAGCCTAATGTTAAGTGATTAATTCTAAGTGATAAATCTTATTTAAACTGAAAAAATAATATTTCATATTATTTTTCTCCAGACATACATTGCAAAGCACAAGTTTCTGTATTATAGTTGTACCAGGGTTTCCTGATTTGAAGTGCAGTGAGATATGGCCTAAAATGAACCATTGTTATAACAATGACAAGACGCTGGGGTAAAAATCACATTACTTCCTTTGGAAAGAAAAGAGTTCTATTTTTAATTATTTTTCCTTTATCTTTCTATTTAATTCTACCAGTGCTTATAGTACAAAGTACAATACTTCTTGTTATGATTCCTCTTTGTGTGACTGGGACATTAAGTAGCAAAATGTCTGGGATAAGGAGCCCAAAGAGCTTGTGCAGCAGGAAGTTCTAAAAAAACCTCTCACATTGCCCTCCCATACTCCAGAAAAAACACCCAAACAAAACACAGAAACAATCAAACAAAAAACACTAAAAGACTGTCATAGTTCCCATGTGGAAAATTATTATATGCAACTGACATTCCAAAATATATATATCCTGTTCTTTCTCTTTTAAAAGGGGTTCTTTCTTCTTAGAAAATCAGATTTGCTCCGGAATTGGTGGTCTTAATTTTAATTTTGAAAAGGCATAAAAGCAAGTCTGGCATTGGCAATGCTTTTTGCTTTTTTTGGTGCCAAGTGTTTGGCAGGGTTTCTGTTTTAGTTCTGCTCTCCTGTCCAGCCAGTGAACCTAAATAGAACTCTGTGACTGTGGAGCATCCTAGTCTTCAGGGAAGCTTTCACGTACACTTTAGGCTGGTACTACTGGTGAAGAAAGTTGTTGTTTCCCTCTTTATCTTTATTTGAGTTTCTCCATTGCAATGGCATAAGCAGCATGGCTGGCAAGGAAACAGTTTAGGAGACTAAACTGAGTGAAAATCTGTAGAAATTTGGATGGCTTAAACTGATTTGAGGAATAGGGGCAGATTAAAAAAAAAGCTCTAATTTTCTGTCAATTTCTTCTTCCCCACCTTTGTGTGGAGTGAGGGTTTGTTTTTTGGGGGGTTATTTTCTCTTTCTCTCTAAATTTTAAAGGGTTTTGACCAGTGTTAGAAGAGAGACTGGACTGCTTTCTTGCACCTCAAAAAATCACTTCATCCAAGGCGTTGTGGCAGGATGATGTAAAAAGCTTGCAGTCCTACTGTAGATGAGATGATGTACTGTAGATGTTGCAGAAACACAAATATTATCTGTTCAGCCTCTTCTGCGAGCCCTAAGGCTGGATCTAGGTGAGGGATTCCAGGGATGTGCTAGTATAGGAGAGTGTACCCTATGTGGCTACTGAAAAAATTGCATTTCATGCTAGCAAAAAGAAAAAGTATTACCAGATATGACTTCCAGCAACACAGTGTTGCTGGTTAAAAAGTTGGTTTTACCTGCAGTTATGTATTTTGGCCTATTCTTCCTAGCTGGTCTATGTATAAGGGAAAAGTATAAGTACACAAAAAGTAAGAAACTCAAACTCACACTTTAGATGTCCTTGTTTGTTATGGCTGAGAAAAATCAACAGCTCCTCTTGTTGTTTGCTTCCCCCACCTTTAAAAGCAGTCATCTGATCTTCCCCCCACCTTGTGCACATCAAAATGGCTGGAAAGGGCTTTTGTTGTGGTATGGAGTGTTTTGCTGAAGTTATTTCTACTATTTTAGCAAGTTGAATAGGCTTACTGGGTGCTCAAATGGACTTTTTGATCTGGACTTTACGAGCCTTGGACCTTGTTCAATAGTAAGAGGCCAGGAGAGAGGAAAGGGACTGCTCCCTTTGACCTGAAGCAAACTTCTAATTCATTTCAAACTGTTCTGTAAAACCATAGCTTGGTCAAGGAAAAAAAAGTCACAAGCACTTTATCAAGTATGTCATGCTGCCTCAGCCCTTGGTTCTCATTTGTGGCAAGTGAATGTCATCCACAGACATGTACGCACAAATAACAAAAAACTTATCAACTTATTTCCATTATTTTACAGGATGCCTGCCTGAAGGAAATAGCAGAGCTGAATGGGTGATATATGAAATATATGCTCATGGTGGTGAATTAAAATGGAATACAACTCACAGCAGTAAAGGGGAACATATTTTCACCATCTCTACAAAGGTAGACGAAAAATTCTGCTGTGGTTTCTTTGGATTGTTTTGTAGTCCCTTTTGAGACACCATGAGGAATATCACCTGCAAATTAATTGCGATGAAGACTGACTTTGGTCTTTTTTCCTAATTCTGCCTGAGAAGTTCAAAGCTTTTTGCAGGCATCATAGGAGTTTTCTGTGTCAATGCAGGCCTTGTGACAATGGTGTGGAAAGTGCCCTGTAGGCTGCATGCTGGAAGGCCCTTGGGGTACCTGGACATTCCCCATTGGGGTTTTCTGCCCCTTTTGCTGCCAGCCATAGCAGGGGATGGAAATTCCTTTGGGATGTGGCAACTCTGTCCTGGAGAGAAGAGTTATGCGGGGATTCCTTTCACAGAAACATCTTCCAGGGTGGATTTTCTTTTTGTTTAGTGTTAGATGGAGCTCAGGTAAACAGTGCTGAGCTCAGCTGTATGGCCTAAAATTGAACTTGACCCGCATTTTGGAGTTGCTGACTCTACATTAGGGTGAGGAGGGCAGTCTTTGATATTGTACTGTCTGTGAGGTGTCTAAAAGAGAGCTAGCTGTTGAATAAACCTGAACAACTTTTTCCTAGTTACTCTTTGTACAAAGTTGAATATTACCCAGTATATTTACTGCCTTGCCAGTGCTAAATGCGTCAGTGACTGTGGGTATTCTCCATCTAATCCCATTTGGAAATAATGATGTCTCCAGCCAATGCAAAGTTGCATAATTGCACAATATCCCCGTGCTTTGTAAGTAACTTCAGAAATATAACAAGCTTAGGGGGTAGTGTTTTCTTTAATGTGTTAGTGTATCAGCACCTCTATTTAGATAGATAAGAGAAAACAGCTTGCTTCTGAAGAAGGTGGAAGAGCTACAGAATACCCTTGCAAAAGTCTCCCTCATGTAGCTTGGTCTCAGCTATTCATGGAAATGCAGCAAAGTTACCAACTTCCCAGCAAAGGCCAGTGGGTGTTGGGTCAGGTATGCAAATTGTAGAGGCATCATTGCAGGTTTTCAGAAGAATGTACAGGTATCGAAATAGCTTCTTTCTTCCCCAGACTCAAAACTGATGGCATGTGATTAGTGATTATTGGCTTCTGAAAGGAGAAAGGAGCAGTGCAACTTTGCTGCTTCTGTTTTAAACTGTTTAATTATTTTATGCATGCGCTTACATTATACAGTGAGGCATGGGTGTACACAATAGCTCTAGCTATTATGATCAATTAGAAAATTCTAGATAATTTTTTCAGAAGCTGCTTAGCCCCATGACTGAAGTTGCATGACTGGTTTGAAACTGAAGGCTATTTCGGTGCAATTTCAGTGGGAAAGGGAGAAAAAGAGCTGTGTGAACAGGAGGGCCTGCGTACTACAAGCATAACATGCTAGTTCTCAGGGTTAGAAACAAGCTGAAGCAGGCAAACAGGTACCCAACCAGCTACACGAGGGGAGGTAAATTCAGCCTCAGCTTGCTAGGCCTGAATTAAATCACCATTACCAGAATATTAAGAGAAGGAAGGTTTCATCCAGGAATAAACTATGTATCTATCACTTAACTAGTGAGGGATGTGGGAAATTCTCACTGATGAAATTAAATGGACAGGTTTGCAAGAAATAATGTTTTTCTAGTCTCCAAAGTGGGCAACTCTGCAAATTTATTTTCTATTTTTTAAGTCTTAATTGCTTAATATCTCAGCTTTGACATTCATGTGCTTCAGGTCTGATTGCCTTAGACAGTATCACAGTTCTGCAATATCATAAACTTTATGAACTCATTGATAGGCACTTCTTAAAAATGAATATGTTGTAGTGGTGTGATAAGCAGGCCCTTTGTCAGCCAGTCTAGATTAGCACTTTGTGAATTTCACTCTGCTGTGAAATTTTTGGAGTTGCTTTTCTTTTTTTTAATTAGGAAACTCTTTGAATTCAAACCCCCAAATTGGTTGTTATCAAGGAACATGTGAACTCCCACTTAGCTGTTTGTGTGACTCCTTCAGTCAGATCTGAGAGCTCATTGCTTGACCTGCTGTGATGATGCCCTTGGCAATCCCAGTACCTTCAGGGATAAAGGTGTATTACTGGGCTGACCTCCCCAGAGTAGAACTTAATTGGAATGAAACAAACACATTAACAGTTGTCAGAGCTGATTTTTGTTTTCTTTTACTACTTATTACAACTGTAATTTGTGTATCTTTTATCCATTTTAGAAAATGTAGGATAGCATGAAATCTGCATTAAGAAGTATAACAAATTAACAGAAGCCCTTCATGAGAAGCATGTACATCTGGCAGAGTGGAAGGGTATGTTTGAAAGCAGAACAATGATCTGAATAATGCAGTAACAGGATGGTTTGTAACAACTCACTGTGGTGGCAACTAGAATTTCCTACCTGTGTTGGGAGTGTGGTTACTTATTATTAATCAGTAACCTGCTTCCTCTTACTAACCTTCTTATTGTTAACCTGCCTAACTATTGTTAGTAATCGGCTTACCATTAGTAAGCCCTAGCTATTAGTAGCAAGTTTTGAGCTGTGCAAATGCAAATACACTTGTTCTCAGTCCTGTTAACAACTGGCTGCCATGGTACCATTTGTGTTCATGACATTAAACATGGTCTGATTTATAGTATAATTATCAGAAAAGAACCATGTTTCTTGCTCGTAAACATCTGTCTTCACTGTACTACAGCCACTTAAGCATGTGAGGGATTTTCTCATGTGGCTAATCCTAGGATGCAGTTTTGTGTGAGACACTGATCATAACTGGCCAGCACTAAAAGGCTGAAGTCCTGCTTTTCTCTGTCATGTCCTAACCTCACCCTCTCCTTTTGGCTGGGCTATTTTGGTGAGTTAATTTGGCTCAATGAAAGGATCTGAAAAACAGGGAGGAAAAGAAAGGGGAGGACAGAGCTTGTGCTCTTTAGGTACAACGAAGCTGTTTTGTATGCTCAGCTGTCTATGTCTATTTACTCTGTGAGTAAATCTGATGTATTTCCCCTGAAGTATGCAGAGATGCCTGGCAGAGACAGATTTGTGGATTTATTTCTGTGTGTTTGTGCACACTTAGTGCAGTTGAAACCTCTTAATGCTGTTATTCCTTAATACAAAACTAATATTATCTAAATTACTACATCAGTTTTCTTTTCTATCTGTGCAGTTTGCCTTAACCATATGATCCCTGACTTCTCTGATCCTTCATCTGACTGCTAGGGTATTTTAGGATACAGTAGGGACAGGAATTTTTCTGATACTATTTCAAGTCTTAGTTCTGATCTGGCATTCCTCAAATACCTGAAATTCCTATTGAAGAAAGAAGCAATTTTTAGTTTTGCTGGAGTGTGCTACGGCTTTTTTTTTTTTTTTTTTCCTCCCTAAAGCCAAGTAATTATCGAAATATTATACAGTGTCTTACCTGAGATGTAAGTCTGAAATTCCACTGAAGGGTGAGGAGGACAGACGTCAAACTGTTTCTAATTTTATCTTCATGTTAACAACTGTAATGATGCAGCTGCCATATCTTGTAATAGTGGACTAGTTAGTATTCCTGGATAAATGTATTCTTCAAACAAAACCGGTGTTTGATTTAAATTTGTGGGCAACTGTACAGACATACTTCTAGAAATAATTTTTAATATATGTTTTGGTCTTTAGAGCCCCTATTATCTGCTAAGCTCAGGCAAATATTTTGCTTTTTGTCATTCTAGAAGCCTGAGGATTCTAAATGAGACTACAACTAAGTAATTTCAAGATAGTGATGACTTTAAACGTTTTCTTCAAAAAGTTGAATTCCTTCATTATTCTCTTCGCTTGGAGCAGCTGCAAGAGGTAACAATGTAATAATTTTTTCCTCAAAGAAAAAAGAACATAACCTTCTGTTTGATCTTATGTTAATTATGGTACATGATGTTATGGTAATCATGGTACATGAGAAGTTGTTTTCCCGAGTATCCACGGTACCGTATTTACAAAGAATGCTTGAGAAATGCAGGTAAATTTGGAGGGCAACCCAAAAGATAGAAACACACTCCCTAAAGAGGGGGGTTGTCTGGCCAAAGCTCAAGATGTTGTTTAACATCCCACAGTAGAGACTCTTCTTGCTCCCACAGCCTCCCTGGAGTCCAGCTGGGCATCGTTCTTTTGGAGCCTTTTTTTCAAAATTGGATGCTCTGGTTTTAGAAGTGTTCAGGCGGCACTTCTATGTTGCTTTCAAATTTCAATATTTTAGGAATGTATTCAGTGCAAGTTAGAACAGTCTGGGTGTGAACAGTCACAGCACCTGTAACTGTAACTTGAAGTAATTTTTACTTCTTTGTGGGCCCTGTACTTGTATTTGGTTTACTTGGCAGTGATATTCCTTTTCCTGTGGAATTTGCTACTGCTAAAAATATATCACTTCTGATGTCTCTAAACTTCAGTAAATGCAGATGGGTTATTACAGCGTAGGTCCTATGACCTTATGACTGTTTTCAGCCTGGGCTCACCAGATATTAAAGCCTTTCCATGGCAACTGCACTGCCTGCAAGCACAAAACTTCCAGACTCTGTATCCCTTTCCTGGGATGTGCATCCCCTACAAATTATATATACTTGCAGCCGAGCATAACGCTTGACTCTTCAGGCTGCCTGTACATCAGCCTTCTCCAGCAGGGTGGATATGGCTACAGCTTATCTCAGTGGGAAACCTGTGGCAGATGTGAGCAGTGGGGGAAGTTCAGTACAAGATTTCCAACCAAGGCCATCGCTCACATTCAGTACCATGAGAATGGGATCTGTAGTGTTTGGGGACTTTGCTTATTTCCAGCAAGACTGGGAAAACAGTACTTGTATCTGACACATCCTTTAATTCCATCACCTTATTTATGATCACATTTTGTAGTTCAATATCTGTTGCTCAACAAGTCAGCTGGGTGTCTCTCCTTAAAGCTTCAGGTGATAAATTCCCACGAAAGAAAAGTTATTCTTGCACTTCTTATTTAATTCTATACTCTACATGCAAAGTTATCCTCTTCTTCCCATGCAGTATTTTTAATCCTTTTTTTTTTTTTTGGATACACCTTTCTCATTTTCTTTGCAAATTTTCAAACATGCTTCTACTTTTGTGCTTTGGTCATTAATTAAAATATTAAAGACAGAATATTCAATAATCTGTGAGAAACTTTTCTATTTATCTCCCTCCTGGTAGGGTAGCTTTCCTGAAAGCATAACTAATCATCATGGTTACTTCAATGAACTTCTTAACTAAAACCTTCTATTATGTCATCTTTTGTGAATGAAATGACTTTTTTTTCTTTCATATTAATTGCATCAAAATGTTTCAAGTTCTGACAAAGTACTACATATTCTATTCTCCTTTCCTGTGGTACCACTCTGCATCTTGGGAATTTACTGAAACCTTTCACCCGGATTTGGATTTCCATGTTGAGGTTATTGGGGCTTTTCTTTAAATATAGTCACTTTAATTTCAGTGCCATGATCCTATTAGTTTCTTCCTATTTTGTCTACACTTTAAATCATTTTCCTGAACAACAAAAAAAAAAAAAGTCAAATGATGGCTTGTTTTTTAGGACAGCCTATTATTCATCTCATGACAGTGTGATGTATGGGCCTCATTCTTTGAAGAATGTTTCACTGCTCTACTTTGCTTCATGAGATTTAATTCATCCCAACCTGTCTCTCCTCATTTTTGTTCTGTCATCTGTAATTTTTCTTGTCTATTTATTTCCTTTTTAATTTCTTGTTGGAATGCTTATCCCTTTCTTGTTTGTACTGCAGTTTCTGAACAGTTTTTTTGACTTAAATGTCATGATTCTTCCACTTTGAAAATCTGTGCTGCTCAAGTTGATTTCCATAACTGGTTCATTTAATATCTCAAAGTTCAATCTCTCATATCTTTTCCAAATTAAAGAATCCTAGTATACATTGTCATAAAAAAGCAAACTACCTTCTTGTCCTATGAAAGCCATTCTTTTTCTTTATCATTCTTGTTGCCTTCTTTCAGTTACATAATAAATCACTTCTAAGATGTGAGGACCAGGACTGCATGCAGTATTCAAGACAGCATTGTTATTTTTTTTACCAGTGTATAGTATTGTATAGCCTAGGAATATTTTTTACTTGCACATGCATTTATTTGCACTTATTAAAACTGAACTATATCTGTTCATATTCATAAGATTCTTCAGCATGTTCTTTGCAGTCAGTTTCACTTTTTCGCAGCATTGAATAACTTTGTGGCCTCAGCAAACTCTTTGGAATGGATACTACAATCCCTTCTGATATGCTGAATACCATTAATCATCTCATTGAGTGCCTGCGAATGTTAACTGCATTAAACTTAAAATTTACCTTTTATTTCTTGAACTTTTAATTGCTTAGTAATTTATTAAGACCTTTCTTTTCCTACAATGTGGCTGGTTTCTTTAAGATCTTTTGCTAGACAATTGTGTCAAATGCTTTCTGGAAACCTAGGTAAACCATATCAAATAGATCCCCTTAGTTCACATGATTCTGCTTGACTTGTTCAAAAATGCTTAAAAAATTAAGGCATAACCTCTAAAAGATGTACTAAATCTTTGTTGCTATATAATACTTATTTCTGTTCTTTATATCTGTTCTTAGTAAGGGTAATACAGTAAAAATTTGGTGAAAACCTCAATCTAAGTTATATACAGGTTGCCTATGCTGCCTTCTAAAACCTTTAAAAAAAAAAAGCATGATTTTTGCTACTTTCTTCGAGTTCAAATGAGTTTTAGTAATATTTTTAGTTTCTTTCTTAATAGTTCAACAATTATACATTTATGTTCTTTTAAAACACTTAGTTGAGTGCTGTCATATCTTAAAAATGGATTTGAATTTTTTTCTAATTTGAAACACCTTCACAACTTTGAGTTTGTAGTGTGGGGTTGTCAGGTAATACTGGAGACTGTAAACTGATTTTCCTTGTGAAGTAATGATTAAGTGCTTCAGGTATTATATATGTACAATGGATATTTTATTGAAATAAAAAAAATTAGTTTCAAATTCATATTAATTATGCTCACACTTCAAAATTAAATCATGATTCAAAAAGTAATACTCATAAAAGAATCTTCCAAACACTATTACACACTTTCTCAAAGTCAGGAGGAAGAAATAACAACAGATTTAGTTAGTGCTCTTCCATGCAGCATGGACCAAAATAATAAAAAATAAAAATCCCTACTAGTAGTCATTGCAAGCACTTTTGCAAACCTGGTAGTTTTAACAAATGCATTTACTATTTACTGAACAGGTTTTAAGCACCTGTGCAATGTTGCATTGTACTCTGTCCAAAGCTTTTTTGAAATCCTTGTTTGTGATCTGTTATTATGTGGATGCAGTTTTTATTATCTCTCCTAACATTGCATATGAGATGAGAGGCTAGCAAGAAAGCACCTATTAGTAGGAAAAGATGCTACTCTTATAAAGAAGAAAAACAGTCAACCAAACTCAAACCTTCCACTTGCATTCTTTGCTGTGTTGTAGCTGAAGTCCCAAGTACCACGTCCCAAGGTACTAAAACACTTCTTTCCACACTTTCATGCCCCTAGAGTTGCTGGGCTGCCTTTTTTATGTGATGTAGTAACTCTCTCTTTACAGTGTATGTTTACTGCCTCAATAAAGAAATTGGTTGTTATGTTTTGAAGAATGATTTTCCATGATCACAGACAGAGCTTTTTCTAAAAAAATGGAGTTGAAAGAACAGTTTTAGGGCTTGGTTAGACAGTAATACAAGATCTGTAGCATAACATTCTACTGGAAGTCTTCTACCCCACTTGTCTGTCACTGTTAAAAAAATCCCTGTGAAAGTTTAAGTGGCTGCTCTCCCCTCTGTAGGGACAGCCTTCAGTGACTGCAATACTGTTACTATTTCAGCTGGACAAGGTAGGTGAATTGATGGAACAGCTTATTTCCTCCAAAAGTAGTAACCTTTTCTGGCCCTGGCACTCATCTGACCCATCATGGAGCCAATTCAGCTCACTTAAGAGTACAGAAGACATACCCCATGGGAAGAGGAGGGAGAAACTGAACAGATTAATTTGGCCATATTGTCTAATGGCACAAGTTGTCTTCCTAACAGCTGCTCTGCTGAAAACAATCAGAGGCCTTGCACAACAAACCCTGTTCTGCTCACTGCCATCCTAGAAGATACTGCAGGAAGAGTCCCCAGAGGTACAGAAATGTTTGAGACTGGGAGGCGCTGATAATGGCAAATTACTGCTCAAAAATCTCATCTGGCTTTGCTTGCACACAGAAAAGATCTAGACGTGTTAAAACCTCAGTACTTACCAACACAACATGCAAGACATTATTATTAAACAGTGGTTGCAGTTAATTTTATGAACAGAGGTGCACTAATGTCACAGAAAACAGAAGATTAATATAAAAGTAAATTATTTTCTTCATGAAAATTAGTAAATTAGTCTTTCTTTCTGGAAAATAGACAAGATTGCTGTGCTGGGAAAACTCTTAAGCTAAGAGCTTTAGATTCACAGGATTTTGTATTGGAAGCAAAAAGCCAATTTTTTCTTTGGTGTTCATTTCACTGCCAGCAATGAAATAGATTCCTGAGGTCCAGACATCCTGTCTGCCTTTCAGTCAGCTTCTTCATCACTAGATTTCTCTTCTGAATCATCATTTTCATATTCTTCATCCTCATATCCAAAGGCACCCTCAGCTTCAGGGTCAGACTGACCCTCTTCATGCTCATGGGACTGGTCAGACAAAGAGCTGGGTCTTGACTGATCATCATCCTCCCCTTCATCCTCTTCCTGGGAATGGCCAAATGACAGGCCTGCCTTTGCTTCCTCATCCTCTCCAAGGTGCTGGTCTGAGGTGGGGCTTACCTCAGTCTCCCCTATATGACCAGGCTGATGAACACGAGGGCTGGCTCTTGCTTCTTCTTCATCCTCTACCTCACTGGACTGGCCATCCCAGGTGGAGGCTTTGACTTCTTTTCTCTTCTCTCCCTCTTCCTCCTCACAGGACTGCTCAGACGGAGAACTAATGTCAGCTGCTTCCTCAAAGGATTCCCTTTCTTTCACTTTATCCTTGATGACTCTGAAAAGACAATTTTCATGTGTGATTTTATTTTCGGGTAAAACGCTTTTCAGTAAATTTTGAACTACCTTCAGATAATCTAGGACAAATCCTGGTAGATTTAGCTGGGGTAGAACTGCTGAAGAAAAAAGGAAGGGGGGCACATAGAGTCACCTTTTATGCTAGAAAGAAATTCAACAGTATTGCTTATATATTTCATTTTTTTAAATTCTAGTTTATTTTATATAACACCTAATGGATATGGAACCGTATTTTTAATAAGGTTTATTTTAAAAATTCAGTAATTTGCAAATTCATTAAATGCAGTAAAATAATGCAAGATGAAGTGACTTACAAGTAACCTGACAATTTTTTTTGTGAAAGGAACAAATAAAAAATGTTTTTCTTCATTTTTCTTTGAAGTGCATTAGATAACATCTCTGGTGCTCTCCTCCATTTTATGAAATAATATTTAATCCAGGAAAACCAATTAAAAAATACAAACTAACACTAACATTAGTAAAGCTAACTATGTAGTCAAACATTTACAGGTGAAATACTGCAAACAATTTAAAAAAACCCAACAAAATAAACACACAAACAAAAAATCCCACAAACCCACACATCAGAAATTGCTTTCTAGTTACTAGGTAAGCAGTGGCAAAATAGAAAAAGTCTTCAGTAATCCCAGCAATCCCTACCTTTCTCTGGCATCAGTGGGGTTAGTAAAATCTTCAGGACTGAAGTATCGTAGCAACTTAGTTGTTTGTCCTTTCTTTGAAACAAACTCTGGGCATATCCCCAGCGCTCTCAGTCTGTTAGAATAATGCTTTTCTGCAGCTATTCTGGCATTTTTCTGTAGGAAACCCACAATGGTTATGTTACCTAAACGCCTTTATAACTTTTGTTTATATTAATACTCTGTTTCTTTAATTGTATCTAACAAGTTGAATGATTATTCACTGTAGGTAAGAATGGCAAAAGAATACTTTAAATTTTTAACCAGATTTTCCTTTTCTGTACTTGTTTAAATACAGTTTGCTCCCTGGCTAATGAAGAGCTGTATTTTCTGTATATAGCTATTGAAGGAGGAATGGGAAGATATGGGTGTGTAAAAAATCAAATGTAGTCTTCCTAGGGCTTCTTCCTTATCCACTCTACTCCTCTTCTGTCTTTTCTCTCTGGGAGCTGCTGCCCTAGAATAGTAGTATTGACTCACCTTCTTACAGCACTAGTTAACAAACTACATAGATGCATTTCGCTGCCTCTGAAACCAAGGGCATAAATTCTGTTCCTCCAGGTAATGTCTGGGCGAGGAGGACTTGTCCTCCCATCTACACAGATGCTCCTGCCCCACAGCAATGGCAGACCAGGAAACCCATGCAGCCAGAAGGGACAAAGGAACCAGTGATCTATGACTTGCTGCCTCTCTGGGTTTGGACACAGGTCAGGGACCCCACTACCAGCACATGATTGTACTGAAATGGAGGAAAAGACACGCATCTGAGCATTAAAGTATAGACCAAGAATACTCAATTTTTCTTATCGCTTCTTTCCTAATTTAGACCTTTCATGTTTTTGCTGTAAATTTTTGTTGTGTTTAGAGTTACTCATGTTCTAAACGTGTTGTCCAGTTCATTTATAACAGCCATCTCAGTTCCCTGTGCAAGCAAGTCATGAATGTTTAGTCATGTTTAGAGTTACTCATGTTATAAATAAACTGGACAACATGTTTAGAACAGCCATCTCAGTTCCCTGTGCAAGCAAGTCATGAATTGCTTAGTCACAAAAATTAGTGATATTTGTATGGATACAGGGCAATATTTGAAGATTTTTTTTTAAATATCTATGTTTGAAATGTTTGACTACACATGACTCATGTAGTGTTTGAAGATAAGATTAAGAAGTAATACAGAAGACAAACAACCTGAGTGACTCTTTCAAAAAGCAATGGCCTTTGATTTACTCTTTCTTCCATTTCTTGCAACTCTTGCAAATATTCTTGCATTCTCTGCTTCTCATAATTCCTAAGGGAAGCCAAGTACAAGAGAAATTATTATTAATTTATAATACAAGAAGTAATTTTTTTATAATAGCTAAAAGTTAAATCACTCATAACAAACTAAATATTGTTCTACTTAGAGATACGTAAGATGTAAATTACTTCATGGTGGTTACAGGCTCTGAGGTATATTGTCTCATTTTCACAGCAATTGCTTGCCAATAAGTACTGAACAAAACTGTCTCTGAAGAGTCACTTTGGATAAGCGGAGAGATACTGGCTAGTGAGGATAAACTGAGGTTGAGTTTGTATTCTTAGGGTTTTTTTGGATGCTTAAGGTTTTTTGTAAAAATGTGGATACTTAGGATTTTTATATGTATTTCATATAGATACTCCAGTTGTTCTAAGCAAAATTAAACATAATACACCATAGGAAGTTAATATCATTAAATAAAAATCAGTACTTTAAGGTAAAGTTTGATGCTAGGAATCTTGCTATTTTACCAGTCTATCTCACAAGAAAGGCAGCCACATTCTGGATCATAGTACACTTTTTTCCTAGTTGGTTTGTCAAGGGCCCAGTCAGTATAGCAGGATGATGAAATCGTTGATTCATCAACTGAAGTATCTCAGATCATGGCAAGCACTAGATAATCCAGGAGGCAGGGGCTGTAATCTTTGGTGTGTGACACAGACACCTCTTTATGATGTTGCCTCTCTACTGGGTCAGCTCTGGCATTACTGAGTCAGACAGTTAAGGCAAGTATGAGAGCTGGGGGGCATTTTGGCATTTTACACTCCTGTCTCCTGCTATCCCTGAATTTCTGCAATATGGCTATGCTTTAAGGCAAGTTATTCACCATTTTGAGGGAGTGAACTTCATTGTTGCTACTTGCTTGCTCTCTCAGGTGGCTTTCTACGAACCTAATTATCTGTTAGAAGAACACTTACATTAATATACCTTATTACCCAGCCTATGCTGAAATAAGCATTATCAAGTTAAGCACTTGTACCAGACTTAATGTATCAGCACTAGGGAAGTAATCTTGCTTTGTAATAGCATAATTTTACGCACAGTATTTAATACTGTAAAACACTCATAAAGTATGAGTGGCTTACAGTACTCCTGAAATCTGATTAAGCTGAATACTGTAATGTGAAGTTTGCTGTTGAATGAACTCAAATCAAATCTGTAAACACGCCTACTGTCTCTCTTTAATTCTCTACCTTGTTACTGTAACTCAAATTGTTTTCTGCTTCTGTCCTAGAGTCAATGCCCAAGGATAATTACATTATAGAGCTCCTGTTATTAACAGTATCTGCTGGTCAGTCTTGCAAAAGCTTGAGCTTGAGCTCTGACTCTAACTAATTAGTTAGAAGAACCTGCCACTTTTGACCTGCATCTCTACCGCTGCATCTCTGCTCTCCAGGACCCCAGGTAAGTCCAGCTTTTCCTAGACCACACACAATGTGTGTGCTTTGGCTGCAGCTGTCTTTGGGGAGGTAGTGGGTGGGCACAGACATGTGCTGGATAATCACTGACTGTGGCCGAGTAAAATGCTTGTTGGGATGCTTCTCCCAGCATTTCCCAGCTGACATCGCTGAGCCACTGCACTTCATGCTTTCAGCATAAGAGAATGCATGTGCTTCAGTTTCTGCTGTGTTTTCTCTTTCTGCTGCAACACTGGTCAGGAATAATCATTATGAAGTTTGCTGGTGGAACAATGTGCAGTATTGTCTAGCTGGTGCTGCTGCAGTACTGCAGTGAATTTACTTACTACAGCCCAGAGTTTAAAGTCAAATATTAATAAATCCACAGTTTTCTATTTTAGCTATAAAGGAAGAAGAGACCCATGTAAAGCAAAAAAAGGATGAGAAAACCTTATGTGTTACTGTTCAACTCTGACATAAAGACAGTCCTAACTTCCACCCTCATTTTAGAAGGATCTCTATCCTCGACCATATTCTAAACACCTTAAAGTTTAATATGGTACCTTAAAAGTTGCTTGTCCAAGCTATGAATCCTATAATCAGATTTGTCTCATGACCATTCATCCCATTGTTTTGCCCTACTACTCTCAGTTACTGAGTTACTGGCAATTTGCCTTGTTACTGGGAATTAGGATTTTTAGTCACTGCCCAAGAATCCTGCCTATGCATGAGGCAACAGGGGCAGAGCAGTCAGTACCTCTCACAGTCTCCACGTAACTGCACCCTAAGTGGATGGTACTGCTGCAGCACCATCATGCCAAAACAGATTATAAACCACACTAAAGACTCATTCAAAAAGGACTAATTTTTTTTTTCCCCCTAGGATTAAAAAGAACACAAGGTCAAGCAGCAATTCTGGAGTTAGATCAGCTTTAGAGCTGGAGCCATCTGGACTGCAAGCTTACAGAACGCTGAGAAGGTGAGAAGGCCCTGATGTTTTTCCCTGTGTACTACTTTTCTCTGTGGTATAGAAATAGTCTTTGAATTTTTATCTCTGGTAAAACTAACTTTGGATCCCGTTCCTCCTAAGCACCAGCAGCTTCCTGGTTAGTCACTAATACATCTGCTAACTTCAAATTCCTGCTCTATTTTTCCCTCTTAAGTGGGGACGTGCTGGGACAAAGAAGTGAAATTAGGGATGTTGCTACTGTGGGAGACAGCCAGCACCAAAGTTATACCAACACCTATGGATCCAGCAGTGCAATGATACTCTGTAACTACACTGTTCCTTTGGATTTTTTTTAACTTTTCCCCTTCAATTGATACGGAAATTGAGAAAACACAGGAGTCTCCTGTTAGCTAATCTGTAGTACTGTAAAGTGGATCATATAGATTTAATTCATTAGAACACGCAACAATTTCCTAGTTGAAATACTAAGTTTGGTCACTTTTTTTACTAGCTGTTTGTACTGTGCATACTTTACAAAATGTGTAATTAAGTAAACTGAGACTATGCTATTTTTTACATTGTATGTTTAACATACAATGTAGAATGAGAGGTTCAGGATTCAGGGGAATGCAACAAAATACCTGAATGTTTTTAATTTGTATTTAGAGATCTGAGCTAGGCTTTGATGTGGGTCATTGGCCTCAGCCCGAGTTGTTACAATTTTCTGGAGTTTTTTTGTTCTTTGTTTCTGCATTGTTCTGTTCCTTTTTTGTTGTTCTTCCAGTTTTCTCTTTTCCTCAAGTGAATTCCTGGGTGGAAAAATAAACTAAGGCTGAATTAATTTTAAATCAAGAGCAAGACTTCTAAGGAAGTTTTGACAAAGGAGATTTAAGAGAGAAAAACAGGGTGAAAACGGGGTTGACATAAGAGAACACAAGGTATGTGACATTTTAAGGGATTCGGGCATATCTTGGGAAGCAGCAGTCATTTGTCCCTTTCTTATGGGCATTTTGAGAAAAATGCATTACTGTTTCTTTAACTGTTATAAATACTAATTAACTCCTATATTAAATTTTTAAAATATTATATTATAGTTAAGCCCTTATATTAATATATTAAGTCCTATATTCTCTGCATGGAAGAATTAATACTGTAGAGATACAATGAAGTCTACTCTTTAAGTATATATCAAATGTAGAGCATTGCTAAAGTAGTCACCTTATGGCTTGTAACCTTTGCCTTGTAGATTCTGTGATTTTGGGCGATTTAGATTCTCCAAATCCTGAGAGATGTGAATTTGCCCTTGAATGTCTCGTTTGAGGTTTACATCTTGGAGAGGTATATGGCCAACGTGTTTCCTTCAACTTTTCTTCATCCTCTTGAATGTCCTTCAAAATTTTCCCCTTGTTTGAGGGAATACGTGGAGTGCGAAGATCAAAAGGTTCACAGACTGTAAGGTGTTTCACTTGTTTTTGTTGCAGGAGCTGTTTCTGAAATTTCTGGTGTAGTAGCTCAAAATCTGGTACATTTGATTTGATCTTGGGTTTATGTTCTGTTTGCTTTGGTTCAATGCATTTGTGTTTCTTCTTTTTATTGGTATCTGTTAGAGCCAGTCTGCTGTTGGGTAGAGACGAATTACGTAGCAACTCTTCAGCTCTCATTCTGATCCTGATTTCTCTGTAGAGCTCTTCTTCCTTTAGCCTGTCAGTAACAGCTGGACTATAAACATATTTAGGAACTGGCTTTGCTTTGAACTGCTTTCTTTTCTTTTCAGGTGTGGAAAGGTCTCGTAATTGCATTTTCCTAATTTCATTCCTTTGCTTCTCTCGTTCAATGAATTTAAATGGCTTCTGAGAAGCCAAGAGCTTGAGTCTGCTTCTTTCTTTCACAGACCTCCTGCGTTCCTCGTTTCGTTGCACAATTTCATGGTAGAGAGGAAGGAAGATGGCAGCAGGCACTGGATTGGCTCGGAATTTTTTCTGACACTCTGCTTCTTCCTCTAGTTGCTTCTTCAATAAGTTACTTTCCAGTTCAATCTGTGACTTTGATTTGAGATTCTGTTCTTTTTTTCTAGCTTCTCTAATAGTCATCTGGAAAGGCTTGGGCACAGTGACTTTTGGTGACCATGCTTTCTGTTTCTTCCGTATCCTTCTGAAGGCTGGTGACCTTGGTAAGCAGCTGTGTTTGGCGCGGGAGATGTAATCTTCCACACTGAACCCATCCCACATTTTTTCAATCTGTTCCTTAGCAAATGCAGATGATCCAGTTTCACTACTGTTTTCTTCAAATGATAATTCTCTGTCAGACCCATCAGATATACTTGAGACTGGGGAATCACTTAAGTCAGAGTCTGAAAAGGATTTATGCAAATTTAGAGGCTGATACAAGCTCTTCTCCCAGGTTGGCCTTG